>JAHBCN010014665.1:0-22145 GCA_019359885.1 Listronotus oregonensis
AGGTAGGCCATGGAAGTTTTTATTTTAAATTGTCTTGACAACAATAGTTGTCAGGTGTGGTTTGTTGTGGATGGTATTTAAAATTATGGAAGAATTTAAAATTCACTTGTATTTAAAGAACGGTGCCATATGGGTGTAAAAATATGTATGGACATTTTGTTGGAAAATTATTGGTCTATTGGAAAATGGGATAAAATACAGTATGTTGTAAAAAAGAAATGAGTTTTAAATTTCAGTAAAAATCCAAATTTTTCGGGACACCCTGTAAGATATATCGTTATTATAACATGTACATAGCCCGCTTGGCTAAGCACGTAAATATTAAACCTTTTGGACATGGTATCTGGCAAACCTGCACTTACCAAAATATTTTTAAAATGTAGACTATTACCTGTTATGGCCCTGTGCCAAATTTCAAAAAATTCTTTGTTTTGGTTCTCCAGAACTTTTAATTTACGTTAGGATTACCCTGTATATACGGGGGCCCAATTGAGTCATGCATGGGGATCTCGAAACCGTAAAGTAAAAGTCGGTTAAATTAGGGCAAAGTTGTATTTAGGTGCCTAGCAACATGCTATTAGAAAGAAAATTCCAGTACTTCCGGAGATTCTGGAAAACCGAAATTTACCGTTTTCGTTTTTATTTTTTTCTGACGTTATTTAAAGAGATATGGAAAAACAAAAGACACTTTCTCATGGCCACTTTTTATGCTCTACAAAACAGCGTTGAGAGATTTTTCGTACAACGTTTCGTTTTCGTTAAACCATTATCAACTTTATTTTTTTAAATACGGCACTCAATTGTTTATTGTATTTTTTTGAAGCAGTTATAATTCCAATTACAATGATGTATAACACTTAATATTTTTGTGTTAAATATACATATTTTCCATAAGAGGCAATGAGCTAGACAAGGAACGCACATCATTTCTTATAGGGGCGTTCCATTTTTGTTAATAAATATTAAGTGTTATACATTTTTGTAATTGGGATAATAAGGGGTTCAAAAAAATTAAATAAAAAACCAAGGTCCGTATTTAAAAAAATAAAGTTGATGATGGTTTAACGAAAACGAAACGTCGTACGGAAAATCTCTCAATGCTGTTTTGTAGGGCTTAAGAAGTGGCCATAAGAAAGTTTCTTTTGTTTTTCCATATCTCTTTAAATAACGTTAGGAAAAATTAAAAACGAAATCAGCAAATTTCGTTTTTTCCGGATATCTCCGGAAGTACTCGGAATTTTACAACTTTCTAATAGGCATGTTGTTAGGCACCTAAATGCGCAACTTTGCCATAATTTAACCGACTTCCTATCTCTTAGGGTGTCCGAGATCCCCATGCATGCACTCGAATCTGTGGCACCCTGTATAAAATAATAATATCCCATAAAAACGATTTTTTAAATCCTCTTGTTGTATCTACCATAATTTTTAATTTTAAGTAAAAACTGGATTTTTTTTAAAAAGTATTAAGGAATTTATTGATGATTTTTTTACATGCCTTAGAATTTGACCAATGTTTTAAAATGTTATGTTGGAATTTCATTGACTTTTTTTAATTAAAGCTATAAACTAAAGATTTAAAGAGTTCTATTTTTTCAGGCTTGGCAAGTGCATCGTCGCAATGTAAGAAAATAAAATGTAGCGAAAAAAATCACGAAGTATGTAAAAAAAGCAACTCATATGAAAACCAGTGCGACAAAACAGGATATTGTAAGAAAAGCCCAACTTATTATGGATGCTTTTGCCATGAAGGTTACTGTAGAGATAAGGAGGGCAAATGTGTCGAATCTTACGAGTACTAATGATTTTTATGTTAATTTCATTTGAAGTTGAAAATTACATAACCAATAAATATGGTGTAAACTTATTGTTTTTTTTAATTTCCATTATTATATTTTTTGTCATGGATAAGTCAGATATACGTACCTACCTTTTAAGAGGTGCATATCGATTTACAGGACTATAATCTAAACATTTTTGATTGAGAATGACGAAAGCAGAAACCGGAGAAAAAAATAGATCCTATTGGTCAGTCCAAAAATCTAGCTACACACAGAATTTGACAAAATCAACAATAAGGGTGTTTGCGAAGTTAAAAATAGATAGCGAGTTGAAAACTATTATAAAAAATGCATATTTGTTTAGTCGGTTTTGAGTAGACTAGCCTATGTTAACAAATATGTTTAATTCATTTAATAAAATCTATTATTTACTTTTAATCCACTTTAATATAACAATTTACATATTATTTTAATATTAATTATTAAAGAGCTTTCGTTACAATGAAAATAAGCCGAGAGCAATTAACATTTATCAAACGAATATCTTAAATTACTTTTACCGATTCTACTTTTTTGTTAGATCTTTTTTTAGGAGATAACTAATAAAAAAAATCGGTGGCGTAGCTATCTGAGGGCTCTGCAGTGCACCGGGGTCTCCAAGCTCATGGGGGGCCCTCAGTCCCCTTTAAAAAAGTTAAATAAATATTGTAATCACATGAAGAATTTTGGTCTTTTTAGCTCCTTGCCACAAAATCTCTAATAGCTTGAACTAAACTTGCAACAGGGGTTTAAGTATGACAACTTAGTTTAAAAAAAATTAAATTTGTAGAGAGTGCCTCTAACGAATAGTCATGCATGCAACTTGGTATAAAATTGTCGAGACAATAAAATAATAACTAGAAAATTATTGGGTTTCAAAATAGAACATTACTTTAATAAGCGCATTATTAATTATAACTATGACAGTCTATATCTCAAACATGCTTTAGTATAAATTTCAAAATAAAATTCAATTCTATTCTCCTACCAAACATCTCAAAGCAGAGTTACGCTATCGACTTTTTTTATCTAGTCTTGTAACTCATTGCACTTTTAATTTCATAGATTAGGTTTTATTCTACGTAATTACTTTAATTAAAATCAATTATTATTATAATCATAACTATAATTTATCATATTAAAATTCATTTTTTTTTTCACTTATTTGGGCAAACTATGTGCAAATATTCCCAAATTACGTTAGGGTTTACTTTTAGTGCTACATAACATAGATATTTACGATATCCCTGTTGCATGGTAGGTTTGTTTTAGTCTTTGCTATAAATTGTGTTATTTCTATTTAAATATTATTTACAGCAATACACTGCACTACAGCTGAAGATAAAGAGCATAAAATGAAGTAGCTCTGCACCTTTAAAGTATTTATATTTTAACCAGTATAGTAAGTTACCAGTTACCCATTTACTTCAGGGCCCAATAATGTTCACTTCAATTGTTGAGAAAACTTTCTTTACACCTTAATAGTGATGAGCGAGACCGGTCTTGGTCTTGCGGTCTTGGTCTTGGTCTTGCAGCAAGACTAAGACCAGACCAAGACCAAGACCGCCTTTTCGCTTGCAAGACCAAGACCAAGACCGGGGTATGCAAGACCAAGACCAAGACCAAGACCGAGGAGGCAAGACTACGCAAGACCAAGACCGACCTGCAAGACTCTTGCACTTTTCCAATTTTTTTAATATTATAAAATTTTTATTATATTCCATATACAGTGGTATTTCATACAAACATGACAAAAAAGTGTCAAGAACTGCTAAAAATGACGATTATTTAATAAGTAACAAGTTTCTTTAATTAAATAATAGTTAAATTTTCCCTTTTTTTTTATACAGTTTTCTAACAACGATAACTAGTAAATTCAATAATTATGTTTCAAGTTCTATATTTTCGAAACCATTCAGGACACAGAAAAAATATGGGTATGGTTGAATCATTTTTAAAATGAAAATTTGGTGCCCTTTAAAAAGAAAAAAAAAACAAAAAAAAGTAGCAAAAAGGTTTAATTTTTTATTGTCGGTCGCTTTTTTTTTTATATGGTCTATTATAACAGTCACGTGGGAAGCGGCACATTATAAAAAGCAAAGGCAGCCGCAGTACAAACTAAATCTTTTTTGCTACTTTTTATGTTTTTTTTTTTTCAAAGGGCACCAAATTTTTATTTAAAAATGATGCCTATAAAAAGTTATAGAAGCTGAAAATTACTTTTATATTCCTAATATTTTTTTAAATTAGCTATCTAGTGATGTCACTTACAGGCTGGATCAAAAATTTCCTCAATACAGAAAAACATTATTCTTGTTCCACACTAAGAAGTGGCTTCTTAAAACTAAGATATAAATGTAAAAGAGATGGATTGATAAAAAAAATTATTTTTATGTCATATAGAAATATTTTTTATATAAATAAATTTTAAATATTAGTTTCGGCTTAGACGGAAAATAGTATTTGAAAACCATCTACGTTAATATTGTTCCTAATATGAGAGTTGAACAATTTACAGTATAATATACAGGGTGGTGATTTTTTAAATAAATTAATTGAAAAAAATTTTTGGTTTTAGGTTAAAAGCTAAAAATAAGATATTTTTTTGAGTGACAGTGGATTTTTCGAAAAAAATTGAAATAGAAAATAGTTTCACATTTTACGCCCTTTTCTTCTATAATTTTTGTATGTTCAGTTTTTCACCATCATGAACGGTTTCGGAAATATCGAGCTTTGTCACACTATTGAGCCACCTTTTCTATGCAGAATGTTTATAAAGTATTTGTGCCAACTTTGTACGGAAAATGTTAACTTATTTAAAGATAAAAAGTTTATATGAACAAAAAAGATTCCTAAATAACTTTTTTTTGAAGCAGAAACCAATTTTTACATATTGAAATTATTTTCACGGAAATTTCACATCTTGATATTAAAAGTTTTTTTTCTGCTCACTCAGTATACAGATTTGTTTTTATTTTATATGGTTCTTTAAAGAAAATTTAAATAATTCTTTTCATTAAAATATTTCTATGTGCCCCAAATGTATAAAAGCAGGTTGTGTCTTAATTGAACTTAAAATAAAGCGCTATAAATAAATAAACCCCTACATTAAAAATATGGTTTTTAATCAAATAATTCAAATATACGTGTAAGCTTAAAATGGGTATATTTTAATATTTTAATGTAAAAAAATATAGTCGCCATTTTTATTTATTTTTAAGTATTAAGAAATGTATTTTATTCAAGATTACTTACTTTAAATTATTACTACCAAAAAAGCCAGACCAGCAAGACTCTTGCAGCAAGACCAAGACCAAGACCAAGACCGGGTGGTGCAAGACCAAGACCAAGACCAAGACCTTCCTTTGGCTTGCAAGACCAAGACCAAGACCAGGCTTGCAAGACCAAGACTAACCGGTCTTGGTCTTGGTCTTGCTTTGCTCATCACTACACTTAAAAAGATGGTTGACGCCTTTTAACAACTATTTTTGAATTTTTAACAGTTTGGCAACGTTGATTGTTTGAACAATTGCAGGGTAATACATACAGACAGGTCCAGTGTAGTAGAAACATAGGCAGGGAACTGATGAATTTACTACTGTCCGCTTCGATTGATAAACATCTGCATATTAACCGAACGAGATCTCAGTTTGTAATATGGTTTCCTACAGCTGTGTTGTATGGTTTAAGGCGCGCTTGAAAATTACGAAAAATAAATTTATGCGGTCTAATCTGTTGAGAAAACAGCTGATACTTTATACCATTATTTATAAATACGGTATTAAATACCAACAGCTTTACTTATCAGTTCATTAATTGCCAAACCAAAATAAAAAGTAAGTTTTCTAAACCCAAAACTCATTTTTAAAATTAAAATAGTACGCAATAAAAAAAATAAATGATTATAAACATACAAAATACTCTAAAATGGAGTTATAATAAATATTCAAACAAACCTCCCTCTTGCGCAAGGCAATATCCCAAACGATCGTAAAAACCCCGTTTAACGTTTGTCAGCATATTAGAGCTGATAGTTTAAAAAGATTCTTGGTTTTTTTTTTCGAAGTTCTTCTAAATTATTAGCCCAATCATGACCATAAACCTTATTTTTTAAATAACCCCACAAAAAGAAATCATTAGGAGCAGGTCTGGTGATTCCGCGGGCCACAAAATGGTTCCACGTCCACTAATCAAACGGTTAGGAAACGTTTTGTTAAAATATCCTTGAACAATACGTCCATTGTAAGACGGGAGCTTGCTAAAACCAGATATTACCAAATCTTACTCCTAATAATTGGCGAATTGCCGGTACAATTTGTTGTTGTAACAGATCCAAATAAATTGCTGCAGTTAAATTGCCTTCAATAAAAAATGGTCCAATAAGGTGTTCTCCCACCATACCAGCCCAAACATTCAATTTTTGAGGATACTGGGTTCGAACTTCAAAATACCTGTGTAGGTTTTTACGAGACCAATATCGAACTTGAGTTGGATTATGTCGATTTAATAATGGAAAGGTCGATTCATCGGTGAAAACAATCGATCTAAGAAAGTTTTCATCTGTATTTGCCCTTTCCATTATTAATTCGCAAAACTCCATATGGAAAAATTTCATGTGTTTTTCAAGCCTTGTAGGATCAGAAACCATTTTTTTTAAGGACTCTTTTAACTGTAGTAGGCAATGAATCTGTTACCTCAGCAAGTTGTCTACTGGTTACAGTGGGGTCTTGTTCAGCAGTAACAAAAATTAATGCCTCTTTTCGAGTTCCTGTTTTTTATGTTTTTGGGGAGACACACACCCGTGGGTCTCAAAACTTTGGATAATTCTAAAAATTGTTTTCAGACATGGTATAGGTCTGTTTTTAAATGCTTCGGGAGAAGATTCATAAATTTGTCGATATGATTTTCCTTGGAAATACCCTTTTACAATTTGAATCTTTTTACGAAGTTCGTAAACGTCCATTAGCAAATAATATTTAAATTCAAAATTAAATCTTTAAAAACATTTTACATTTATCGCATAGTTTTTGCGAGTTTTGTTTCGCTAGCTCGATTCAGGCGAATGTAAGTCAATTCGCCTAAATGTTTCCTATGTTTCTACTACAGTGGACCTGTCTGTATAACCTCAAAACTATCAAACTAAACTTAGTAAAACTTGTTATTCATGTTGGCCAAAGATGAAGCTGCTCGAAAAAATCTAAGAAATCCAAATAAATTACGCAAAAAATTAAGCTATTTCTGCCACTTTTCTTTTTTATTGCCTTTTTGCAACTAATGTAATCCATTTTGCGATTTTTACCTTATCCTGTGTTGTAAAAAAAATAATTAGGAAACTTTTTTCTTTGTCAAATTTTCCTTCACCACCAATAATTACAAAATTATAAGCGATTAAAGTAAAAAAAAATATTTATTTTTTTACTCTTTTACGTTGTTTCGCACCTTTCTGAGAGGAAGTATATCTTGATTTCATTGGATGTACATCTTTAGGAAGGGTTTCCAGCAAAAACATGCAAGCCACCTCGTACATCCAACCAAAAACAGACTTGGTCTACAAATAATATAAAAACCAGCGTGATCAAAGATTCTGACATGTTTGACGTCTATTGAATCAATTCATAACCTCATTTAAAAAACAAAAAGCGTATTGTAAAATGTGCTGTTAACGATTCTCTTATGGGGGTTCTCTGGTTTAACGGTCTGATTTTTATGCATTTTTTGGAAATTTTTTGTAAGGACCAATGAAGAAATAGAACTTTGGAGTTTTTATTATTTATTTCTAAGTGTTTCAAGATTATACATATAAATTTTTAGCTAAAAATACTCATTAGAACCAAAGTGATAGCGCTCTGACTCTGAAGACACCTGCATCGAAATCAGCTTATTGAGGTAACTAAATTTAAAAAAAAATCAGCTGCTTTTAATTTACATGGAATGAACTATTATGAAAAGAAAATTTAAAAAATTGGATTTTTGATAGATTTCGGAACAAACAATTTTAAATTTCATTTTTTTTTCAACTTTTTGTTAAAGAAAAAAATAGAAATATTTTAAATTTTGAGGCGATAATATATCATTCCGTACTTAAAAATACCTTTAAAAAATAAAAAAAATGCAATTTTTCTTTTAACTAAAAAAATATGGCTTGTAAATCGTTGAATTTGTAATAAAAAATGGTATCAGATACAGAGTGTACATTTTTTCGGGCCATTAAAAAAAATAGAGTTGATGATCATGTAGTACCTTAAAAGTCCCAATAAAAAAGTGTTATTAGTTTTTTAATATCAATTCAAATCAGAAAAAAATAAAATCGATATGGTCGAATTTCCGTTTTGCCCAAAAATCTCAGCAGGCCATGAAAATTTTTCAAATTTCTAAACGGCATGTAAATAAGCTTTAAAGAACACAACTTTTTCCTAATTTAACCCAAGATGTACCTTCAACAGGTACTGAGATTCCCATGCTTAGGATCCTTATCTTGGACACACGGTATAAATAGGTCCTAGTGATGGGAGATCTCTTGGTCTTGGTCTTGGTCTTGGTCTTGCAGCAAGACCAAGACCGAGACCAAGACCAAGACCGCCTTCTCGCTTGCAAGACCAAGACCAAGACCGGGGTATGCAAGACCAAGACCAAGACCAAGACCGAGGGGTGCAAGACTACGCAAGACCAAACCGACCTGCAAGAGTCTTGCACTTTTGTCACTTTTTTAAATTATAATATTCAATTTTATATTCAATATACAGAGGTATTTCATACAGACATGACAAAAAATGTGTCGAGAACTGCTAAAAGGCGATTATTTTATGAGTAAAAGGTTTTTTTTAATAAAAATAATAATTAAATCGATCACTTCGTTTTTTAATAAAATTATCTGAAAACGATAACTAGTAGATTCAGTAACATGTTTAAAAATAATAAGATTGTGACTCAATGGTCCGACAAAGCTCGATATCTCCAAACCGTTTACGACAGAGAAAAAATTAAAAGTACAAAAGTTATAGAAGCTGAAAATTATTTACCTATTCCTAATGTTTTTTTTAATTAGGTATCTAGTGATGCCACTTACTGAATCAAAAATTTCCAAAACCAGGAAAAATTATTTTTGTGCCACACTGTGAAGTGGATCATTAGATTGCTCCTTTAAACTAAGATATAAATGTAAAAGTGATGGTTTAAAAAAAAATATTTTGTCATTTTATATAGGAATACTTTTATATAAATGGATTTTAAATTTTACTTCCGGTTTAGACGGAAAAGTCAAAACAATGCCGAAAGATAAGATGAGTCATTTTTGTCAAAACCGAAAATGAATATAAAAAACCATTACGTCGACATTGTACCATATGACAGTTTAAGAATTTTCAACATAATATACAGGGAAGGATTTTTTTAAATGAATTTTTTGCTATAATTTTTTTTATTTTAGGTTAAAAGCTAAAAATAAAAAAAGTTTTCTTGAGTGGTAGTTAATTTTTTGAAAATTCTGAAAAAGAAAATAATTTTA
The DNA here is from genome assembly GCA_019359885.1 of Listronotus oregonensis. Taxonomy (NCBI): domain Eukaryota; kingdom Metazoa; phylum Arthropoda; class Insecta; order Coleoptera; family Curculionidae; genus Listronotus; species Listronotus oregonensis. Next base: position 9,325 of record JAHBCN010014665.1, read on the forward strand.
CATTTTACGCCCTTTTTCTATAATTCTTGTATATTCAGTTTTTTACCATTATGAACGGTTTCGGATTTATCGATCTTTGTCGCACTATCGAGCCACCTTGTATATGAGAATGTTTATAAAGTATTTGTATAGACTTTGTACGGCAAATGTTTGACTAATTTTAACATAGAAAGTTTATTTGAACTGAAAAGCTTCTTAAATACCTTTTTAATTAGAAACCAATGCTTACATATCAGAATCATTTTCATGGAAATTTCACATCTGGTTGAAATCTGGTTGAAATTAAAAAAAATTTTCTGCCCTCAGAGTACTCAGTATTGTAATTTTATATGCTTCTTCAAAGAAAATTTAAATATTTCCTATTACTAAAATAATAAATAAACCCCACATTTAAAATATCATTTTTAATCAAATAATTTAAATGTACAAGTAAGGTTAAAATTGTATATTTTAAAATTTTAAAGCCAAAAAAATTGTCTCCATCTTTATTTATTTGTAAGTATTAAAAAATATATATTTTATTTTGAATGCTTAATTTAAATTATTACTACCAAAAAAAGCAAGACCAGCAAACTCTTGCAGCAAGACCAAGACCAAGACCAAGACCTTTTTGGGCTTGCAAGACCAAGACCAAGACCAATTAAGACCAAGACCAAGACCAAGATAGCCCGGTCTTGGTCTTGGTCTTGCTTTGCTCATCACTAATAGGTCCATATTTCTATTTCCGATGTTTACAAATTACTGATAGGAAAGTTATTACTTACCGATCAGGAGTCGGTAAGTAATCACTTACCGATCAGTTATTTGTAAACATTACTTGCAGATGACATAATCGAACCAGTAATGTTGCAATATTACCTGAGCGTGCAAATAGTTATTTGGGCCACCAGTTGCGAAAAGCACTATTTTTCGTAACGAGTAGATTTCTACGGAACGAGCGAAGCGAGATCCGCAAAAGAATGTCAGTGAAAAATAATGTTTCCCAACGCATTAAACACAATATATTTTTTTAATTTTTGAATGTGATATGATTCTTTTTAATTTAAGTTTAAAATATAAAAAACTTTTCACACATTGACGCTGTCAAATATCTTACTTTTCATTACCAATTGCGAAAAATTTTACTTTTCGTAACTAGTTATGCAAACTAAGATATTTGGCAACGTCAATGAGTTTTAATAAATGTCACTTTATATGTCAAAATTAGAAAAAAATGATTTAAGTTTTTCTAAAATTACTTTTTTTTACAAGCGTGCGAAAAACTATACTTCTCCGCACTAATCTGCGTGCGGAAAATAGCACTTTTTCGCACTAGTGCCAAAAAGTAAAATCTATTAATATTTGGAACATAGGTAAATTAGTAACTAATTATAAAATAATACATAATTTTGCTTATAATAGTTATATATTTGAAGAAACTGAATTTTGCTGTAATTTTGCAGTCTTTGTATAACATTTATTAAATAAAATAATCCTAATTTGCTAAATGTAAGTACATAATTTTAATAACTCCATATAAATTATCAAAGAATACATAGCAACCAACTTAATGTTTATGCATCTATGAAAAATTAGTTTTCTGTCACGCATTTTTAACCAAATTGGAAAAACATTTTCAATGGATTTTGACGATTTACCAGCATTGATTATCGAAGCAGCAGAAATAGCAAGTACAGATTTCCTGCCCATGAAATCTCGTCACAGGTATAAAAAAGAATTTATAATATTTGAGAGCTGGTGTGAAAGTCTTTTAAAGAAGAGGTTTTTCTGGCCTATTTCTCTTTATTAAAAACATGTAAACACAATTCATTATGGTCTATATACTCTATGCTAAAATGTATCATTAAGTTAAGAAAAAACATAGATTTAAGCAAGTTTTTCAAAGTGACGGCCTCCCTTAAAAAACAAAGCGTTGGTTTTAGACCCAAAAAGGCTAAAGTCACTTTAAAAGAAAAAATACATTCATGAATGAAGCGCCAGCGCTTGTCATAGAGAGGAGTTAAAAAAAATATGTCTGGACCATATTAAAGACCAAAGAAATTTAGTATTGATACACATTCCAGACTTTAAAAATCATAGCTCTAGAAGCTTTGTCATTTCTGGAGATACCAAAAATGAAAAATTTTTGAGTCTATATAGAAAGTATGTCATTTTAAGAAAGCCGACAACACCACATAGGCGATTTTTTGTGAACTATAAACTCGGAGTGTGTACAGTACAATGTATCGGCATCGGAAAAATGCCATCGGTTCCTCTCAAACTTTCTAACCCAGAATTGTATACTGGGCATCGCTTTCGCCGGTCCTCTGCAACATTTCTCGTAAACTTCGGAGAACAAATATCCAACATTAAACTTCTTGGAGGCTGGAAGTCTACATTAGTCGCTGAAGGATACCTCAAGAATTCAACAAATTTTAGAAAGTATATTTTAAACAAAATACTCAATTTTACTGAAACACCTTTCACTACCCAGAAACAGCCGCGTGCGGAAAAGTATTACTTTCTGCACTTGTTAGGGCAATAACTATAGCATTACTAGTCAAAACAAACTAATATGTCATTTAGGACAAAATGTCATAAATAAAACCAAAATCCTAAGAATCTCTTAAATTTTATATTAAAATTCATACAAATTTAATTGTAATTTTAAGTTTATTTTTTATTTATGTTAATCTTAATAACGGTAGCAGACTAAATAGATGAGTGTTTCGAATTTTTTTTTTTTTGAGTTTTTTTTGTGTTCAGGCGATCTGCCAGTTCATAGGGGTCAATAAGACTAAACACACTCAGTCGCTATACCCCGGGACCCAGACAAGTGTTTCCATTCTCTTGAAACTTTCCAGGCGTGTAAACCCATCAAGAACTTATTGAAACATGAATCAGCCACAAAACTACACAACATATTTACAACATAATAATAAATTATAAACCAAAAAAAAAAACACATAAAATTTAGAAAAAAAGCTTTTAACTTAAAACAATAAGATTATTTTACCGTTGGGAAAGTAAAAATAATATAAATTTTAATAAAGACATAACAAAATAGTTTTTAATTTCTGTATAAAAGAAAAATAATTACGGTTTTGCATTTATTCGTACTGTTGTGAAGAAGAAAGCGAAGCAATGAAGAAAGTAGTACTCCTTATTTTTGTTGTCGTCTGTCTTGAAGGTAAAAATAAAATATACAACAATTTAAAATATTAGTAAAAATTGCATATAAAATAAAACTATAATAATAACAAAGAATAATATTTAATTTTACGATATTATGAAAAGAAAACACGCATAATGATTATTTACACTAAATCTATTCTAAATTATCTTTAAAGTATTTTAACAATATACAGGGTGTCCCAGAATATGTGGCAATCTTTTCGAATCTGATAGAAAACCTAAAAATATTATGACAAATTCCCATAAACCTTTTCCTATGACCCTCCCCTACGGATATACAGGTACATAACAGACGCCCCTGGAAATCGTTTTTATTTAAATAAGGTTTAAAATACTAAGCGTATTTTTTTGGATGGTTACTAAATAATTATTTTTAAAATGAACCCATTAAATCATATTTGGGTAATTTAGTTTACCAGGGACGGACTAGTTCTGACACAATAATAGCAATTTGTTTAACACCCTATTTAATAAAGGCTCAACAATATTATTTTTAGATAGCTCTAACCTTAAACAAAAAAAGGTGATCTTGATTAACTTCGATAAAATCAACTTTTTACGAGAAATAAAATATTGTGTTTGTTAATTTCTTTTACATTATAGAGGGTGTTTTCTAATTGTACGTCAATATTTAAGAAAGCAATTTTTGGGTCCATTTTAAGAAGAAAACTTCATATGAACGTATGTCCTAAACGTCTTTTCTTTTGAGATACAGGATGGTAAAATTTTCAAAAATAAATCATTTATTATTAATATCTGTAATACCCAAGGAAGTTTAAAAGTGTATGGAAGCCCAATACTGTAGAACAAAATTGTCCAGGCGTGCAGGGCAGCGGGAATAGGGTGGTTGGCCCCGCGGAGTTTGCGCAATGAATAGTACGTCAGAGCCGGATTTCCATAATTCTTTGTTACTATCTATAAAATTGACATCATCAAATGTCAAATTCCAACATTCACTTTTTTTTTTATTTTTTGCACAAAATTGTTGGTTATTAAAGATACTACTATAGAATATTTAAAATTATTGTGTAATATTAGATTTTATATCATCTGATATAATATGGAAAGAATAGGTGGCGCCACTTTACTGCCTTCTATTTAAATGGTCGATATTTTTGGAAGTTTTGTATTTTTACCAAAAATCTTTGTGAATAAATAAAAACACGATTTTTTAAAATAAATTTCAAACATTGTATGATAGTTTATTATATAGAATCACCAATTTTGTGATAAAAGAAGGGCAAGATAGTGTAAATGAGTTTAATCTAATCCTAAGATTCTGGTTGTACATTAAAAAGTAAAAATTTTTATAACTGCCTTTTAGGCATATACTTTTCACTAATAACAAACATTCATGAGACAGAATAACAGTGGTTAAAAATGTTTAGTAACCTTTGGTACCTGAGTATCCATTGTAACAGTATCCGTTAAATATTATGTGTGTACAGTATGTCGAGCTTAAAAAGTTGATAATGTAAGTTTAAGAAACCAAAAATCGAATTTATTTTTAAACAAATGGTATTGTCTCGAAAGTTGCCTCCTCTCCGATTTTGATCAAATATGTATACTGGGGTTGGGGGCTGATTACAAATCTGAAAAAAATATCTTTTCGGCAACGTTTCGTTTCCGAGATCTTCATCATCAAAGTTGAAAATTAAACTAACCTCATTTTCACTATATTTCCCCTTCTTTTTGTACACAATTCTTGATTTTTACACTAAAGTGGCACACGATATTTTATAAACACCTTTTAAAACCTTGTATTTTTATTTATTTTACATCTTTTTTCCATTAAATTACGAACTTTTAAGTTCAAAGGCAGAAAGCCATATTTGCTTAAAAAATAAAAGTGTAAAAAAGGTGTAAAAAAACATAAAAAATTTTAAAGTGTTTGTGAAATATTTTGCCAATTTAGTGTAAAAATCAAAATTTTGTGCAAAAAGAAGGAGGAATAGTGTAAATAAGGTTAGTTTGATTTTCAATTTTGATGATGAATATCTCGAAAACGAAACATTGCCGAAAATTTTTTTTAGATTTGTAATCAGCGCCCAAAAAACCGTACCAAAATTGTACTTCCTTTCAATCAACTAGAGGGACCAGTATATATTTAAATTTGCCTGGTCTGCCCAGTAATCAATAATTTTGATCCTTTTAAAGAGTGTACTAAATTATTAAATGAAATAAAAGTACCTAAATGTAAACCTTATTTCTTTTTAATAATCCACAGAAATACACAAACATTGTGGAAATCATCTAAAAGATAGTTAAGATTGCCTTACTTTTCTCACTAATATTTCCTATGAAATTTTCATTTTCTATTATTCATAATTGATATATTATTATTTATTCGGTTACCTAACGTTACGTCTTATAAGAAGCACCAAATTTAAATATAAAAATACTTACCTAAGTTAAAAAACGGGTATGTTACCCTTGAATTTGCAAGACAAAACCATACAACCTCTAGTCATTTTGTTACGATATTATAAGTAACAAACAATAAACACAAAATTATATTCACAATTTAATAAACACTAATCACTAAAATAAGAAGGTTTTGATTAATCCAAAAAACGCTACTCCGGCTTTCATAAAATTATAATGTGTTGGCTAACTTCACACTGATTTATCAGTGTGTAAGTAGGCAACACATTAAATTATTTCGTGGAATTTTGTTATTGCGCAGAATCGGCGGGGCCAACTCTGACAGTTATTTTCATACTGGGCTGGACATTTTTTGATCGAATGGGCCATAGCATTGGGCTTCCATACACCTTTAAACTTCCTTGGTAATACCACTTTAGATATTTTAATGAAATTTGGCATAAATGTACTATCAAGAAGCTTTTTCTGGTGTACCACATTTTTTTTATTTCCACCAGTGGCGTTCGTCAATAATTTGGCCTGCCTATTTTGGCAATAAAAAAAATTTGGTACACTAAAAAATGCTTCTTGATACATAGTACATGTATTTCATTAAAATATCTAAAGTGGTATAACAGATAATAATAATGAATGATTTATTTTTAAAAAAATTACCACCCTGTATCTCAAAAGTTAAGACGTTTAGGACATACGTTCATTTAAAGTTTTCTTCTTAAAATGGACCCAAAAATTGCCTCCTTAAATATTGACGTACAATTAGAAAACATCTCGTATAATGTAAAACCAAACATAATATTTGATTTCTCGTAAACAGTTGATTTTATCGATGTCAATAGGAATCTCTTTTTTTAGTTTAAGATTAAAGATATCTAAAAATAATATTGTTGAATCTTTATTATACAGGGTGTTAAAAAATTGCTATTATTGTGTCAGAGCTAGTCCGTCCCTGGCAAACTAAATAAGCCAAATATGATTTAATGGGTTTATTTTAAAAAGACTTATCTAGTAACCATTATATTAAAAAAAATATTAAATTACGCCTAGTATTTTAAAAGTTACTTAAAAAAAACTATTTTTCAGGGTCCTCCGTTATGTACTTGTATCTCCGTAGGGAAGGCTCGTAGGAAAAAAGTTTATGGGAACTTGTCATAATATTTTTAGGTTTTCTATTAGATTTCAAAAGATTGCCCACGTATTCTTGGACACCCTGTATAATAAGCCTTTCCTAACAAAAGGTTTTTGACGAACAATTTCAATTTATAAAAAATACCTATAGTTTTTATACTAATTATACATTTTTTTCAGTCCTAAATTACAGATTTTTTTTTATTAAAGTAGCATAATTTGTATTTTGATCTATATGGAATCCAAATTGAATTAAATTTAAAATGTCATTAAATAATACTTATGAGCAAAAGATCCCCAAAAATAGCTTAATAAACATTTAAACATATTTTCAGGTCTGGTAAGTGCACTATGGAAAGAGCAATGTAAAAAATTAAACTGCGATGAGAAAAACCATGAAGTATGTAAAGTAAGCAGCTTGTGTGAGAACGCGTGCAAAAACCAGATCCATGTACCAAGTGCCCAACTTATTATGGATGTTTTGCATGAAGGATTTTGCAGAAATGAGGACGGAAAATGTGTTGAAGCTGATGCGTGGTAGCTTATGTTATACGTGTGTTTAATTCACATTTGCTAAATAAAAATACGAAAAAAAGATTAAGTAAAATAGTTGCATGTTTTATTTTTTTGTCGTTATTTCAAGATATACAGGGTAAAACAAACTAGAAGACCGCCAGTGAGGTACAAAGTACAAAGTCATCAAACAAGGACTGAATGGGGCTATATTTGTGGCATTCCAGCTATTAATAAAAAACGTAATAAGATGAATATTATGCATTTATTTTTTTATAAAATCCGAACACAAAAACGATTTGCAATAAAAAAAGAAATACGACATGAACAAATAAGGAAAAATTAAATACGGGAGTATTTAAAAAGTAGGCATTTTATTTTTTAATCAAAAAACTAGGAAGCGATGAAAAGAGAATTCGATGATCTTTAAAAACAGGTATAGAGTATAGTTATTTAACACACGTAGGCGAAAAACAAGTTTTAAAATTAAAAGCTTTTTTTCAATGTAAACGTGATATATCCGATTGACGGGTATATTGATTTTTTTTTGCTATTGTAAACCCTAATAATTATCTATATTTTTAACATATATAAGCATAGCTGTCAAAATACTTTTAACTTTTCTATTTCTAAGAAACCAAATTAAACTAAAGTGTATATTGTAGAACTTTTTTCTAGAATTGAAGAATTTACATTTTGTTTTATACCAGGTGGTGCGTCGCCGGGGGAAACTTTGGAAATCCCTTTTCCCCCCCCAAATTTTTAAAGGGGGGTCAATTATGGGTTACCCTGTACATTTTACAAAAAAAACGTAAGATAACTTTTTAAAGAGACCAATCGGGACAAGCCTTCGTGCCAAGTTTTTAAAAATTTTAATAACCGAATCTTGAATTATTTAATTAAATATAATTGCAAAATTACCAAATTTTCGGGTCAGGTAAAAACAAACAAACACCAGTAAAATAAATATTATGCCTGACATGAGGAAAAGTGTCAATAAATCAGTGACAGTCGGTATTTGAAAAAAAAGTATGAATTATTTAGTTTTCAGTTTATTTACCCATCAAGCCCATTCCGTCTATTTCAACTATTAAAAGTATTGTCAGTAAGTTCAACCCAAAGGTACCGTAATAAATAATTGTAAATATTAACTCAGGATATCAAAAAATAGAGCCGAAGAAAGAGAGAAAGAGATCTTGATATTCTACTGAGGTAGAGGAAAACAAAATGGTTAGTACAAGGGTTTTTGGGAAAGAAGTAAATAAACATCATACAGCGGTATTGCGCACTTTGAAAAAACACAAATATTATTCGTATAAATTCGAAAAACATCAAAAGCTGCAGGAAGGAGATAAAGAACGAAGAATGGCATTTTGGGTAAAATTTTTTTTTACGGGAAAAACCCCGCCGATTTTCATGAATTTTCCCGGGGGTTTTTTTTTGGGGGGCTGATCACGAATCTAAAAAATTTTAACCCCGGGTTTTTTTTTAAATTATGAGGCCCCCAAGTAGACTAACCTCAAAATGAACATTTTTTTTCCCAAAATTTTTTTTCCCTTTTTGAAACTGATTACCCCCAAAAAAAGGAACATACACTGATTGGGAATTTTTATAAAAACGAATACACTAAAATTTACAAATGTTTATTGCTTATTTTTAGTAAAAAAAAACCCCAAAAAACCCTTTTTTATCTTGACAACTTAAAATTTTAAATCAGGCAACCAGTTATACATCATATATCTTCTTACAAGGGACAGAAAAGTGGATTCGTTTTTTTATCATTTTTACTTAAAAAAAAAACAATAAATTATTGTAAATTTTAGTGTATTTGTTTTTAATGCCCCCCTCAGTGTATGGGGTTTCCCCCCTTTTTGGTAAACAGTTTCAAAAAGGGGGAAGGGTTAACGGAGGCCTCATACCCCCCAAAAAAACCCGGGATGCCGGAAAAAAATAATTTTTGATTCGTGATCAGCGCCCCAAAAAAACCCCCTAGCAAAAAAAATTTATGAAAATCGGCGTGGTTCCCAAAAAAAATTTTTCCGCATTTTCTTTTTTTAAAGATGGAAAAAGCAAATAACGTAAGGATTTTTTTTAAAAAAAATTTGTTTTACCGAAAAAAATTCACCCTCAACAATGAACCAAAAAGTTCAGAATTGCCGGTATTGCAGCCAAGAAAATGAACATCGCTTTTTTCATATTTGGGGAAAAAAATCCTCAAAAAAAAAATTTTTTCGGGGAAAATTTTTGGACACATATCATTGAACCCATTTTTTTTTGACTATAACCTGACAGCAGAAACCTAATTGGACTTATTTCAAAATCAAATTGGACCCGCCTTTGGGGAAAAAGGGTTTGGGAAAATCAAATGATCTTGTACCAAATGAATGGTTGCCCCACCTATAATGCCCATATAGTTAAAGTACCTGGAAAAGCTTTTTTAAAAACAATATTATTGGTCCACGGGAGCGGGTATTTTTTAAATCGGTCACCTGATCTTTCACCGAATGACCTTTTTTGTAGGGGTTTTAAAAAAAAACATTTATAAAAGTGTAAAATTTGGGAATCTAAACTAGTTTCAAACGCTATTTCATTAGAATAAAATAGAATTTCGCAATATCAACTTAGCAACGTTAAAAATGAATTTTGTGATCGGTTGAGATATTGTTTAGCTGTTAATGGGGGGTTGTTTAAACATTTGATAAATTAATGTTTTTATGTAATTCTTTATTATTTCTTTAAAAGTTATTGTATTTTATTTCATTTTATTTTTCCACACCTAGTAAAATATTAAGAGTTCAGTTTTCTCTTTTTTTCGGATCTAATTTTGATCTTCTGAGTTAAATATTTACAATTATTTATTGCGATGGCTTTGGACTCGAACTTACTGACAATATGTTTAATGGTTAAAATGGATCAAATGGGAAAATAAATTAAAAATATTTTAGATACTGCTATTGGTTTAATTAAATTCTAGTATGATAAAATAATTTTTTTAATGGTCAATAGTAATAATGGTTACTAGTTAAATTTAATTGATACATTAAATAAAAGGTTTGATAAAAAAAAATGTTAACGTGTCTTTTACTTTGAATGTAATGGTTGTGAGATTGAAAAACCCTTTCCTTTTTTTAAAAAAAACCAATAAAATAAAAAAATAAATCAAACAGGCATAGATTCAAAATTTTTTAGTTATAAAAAGTATCAGAACTCCAAGGTAGGCATCCTGTTTTTAAAATTTAAATTTTTTTATGTACCTGATTTTGTATTAAGTTAGAACTTTTTAAATGTTAATTTTAAAATTGTAATTCGTTTCCCTGTTTTACACTAATCATTTAATACTGTAAAAATATTGTGTGATCTACTGTTTTGATTTTAATTCTATTTTTTTGATACTTACGCTTGAAAAAGCACAATAAATAATGTGCGAACGTTGCAATAAACTTCCACCATTTGCTTTATTAATATTCCCAAGAATAAAAAAAAAAATTTATATATATATGTTTTTATATATATATATATATATATATATATATATATATATATATATATATATATATATATATATATATATATATATATATATATATATATATATATATATATATATTTAATTATTTGCTCTCATCGCCTGACGTTGTTTATAATTGAACAAATAATTTTTCAAAAAGTTAAAAAAAAAATGTAGAGGGGGGGGGCACACACAAAAAAAATTTTTGTGTTTCTATAGTATTATTTATAAAACTACTGATTAAGATATAAGATTATTATATTTCAGTAATATGCATATTTTAACAAATTAAACATGTTAAATATTTTCACATTCACAGAATCCATGCGTATTTCTACAGTATCCCTTTTTGCAATAACAATCCGCACATATCAGTTCAAGTGTGCAAATTTTAGGTTCTTTGCCGCATAGTTCAAAACAATGACTGCCTCCTTGTCTACACTCTTCATGGGGTTTAGTGCACTTAATTTTTTTGCATAGTATAGTATCGTTGCAAATCAAATCTTGTGTGCTTGCCAAACCTACAAAAAAATAAGAGTGATAAGATTCATTCTATTCATATGTCGTTCTATTGACCACCGAGACTAAAGTGTATTACGATATGAGGGCAGGAGAGATGGAGAGATAGGAGTGGACTTAGTCACAGGGTACATGGGGCTACAACCTATGCAAAAAGTAGGCTCCCACAGCTTGTCTGGAGGGCAAGAAAATAAAGGTTTTCTTAAAAGTCGAATTTTAAAAACGCGTTTGGCTTTTCCTACATAGTATACAAATTAAAAAGGAAAAGAAATACTTTCTGGCTTAGAGAAAGAATTGGGGCTTTTTTAAAGCTGCAGGGACTATAGACATGTGTTTATATTTATTAGGGTTATTCGCAAAAGTAACGCCTAAAAAGTTAAATAACTCTTTGTTCTTTAATTTAAGGAAAGAAAATTATGTGGCATTAAACAAACTAATTTTTTTGGCATCGATACAATAGGCTCTTGTAGAAGAAATATTTACGCTTAGTTTTCAAGTCAGACCAAAGACTGAAAAAACTGATTCTTAGATTAAAGGATACCATCATCAACAAAATGGATAAGACTGATAATGGAAGAAAGAAGATCATAGATGTAAAGAAAGCCGTTTTATAATTGCTATAAACACCCTTTTTACATCTTATAGCTTGAATTAAGTTTTCCAGCCATACATGTAAAGAACCAAGATGTTTATTGAAGCTAACAAGAAATTCTTGCTCTATCACTATGAAGAGTTAAATAAAACAAATATTAAGTTGTTATTTTTTATTTATTATTGTGCAATTTTAGACAGAACTGACTAGCAGTTTGGTAATTCACAAGCGGGCACACAATATCCGCAATCATTTGCACAATATCCTTTTTCGCAATAACACCCGCATCGAAGTTCCTTGGTGCAAATCCCTGCGTTGCACTTATTTACGCAGGGATTGCTTCCTCTGCATACCTCATTGGGTTTAGAGCAAGTTATATTTTTACACGCTTCCTCACATTGTGCGTTTATCAAACCTACAATATAAAGATGTGTTAAAATTAGCGTTTCTCAGGTTAAAAAAGTGGTGCAATACTATATTGTACAGGGTGTCCCAAACTGGACGCGTGCTTATGAGAACAACCCTTATTTGAAGGGATGAAAAAAAATTTACCAAGGTGTCCGGAGCTCAAATTTAATGAGAAAACCACTGGCGCTAACAAAACTTTGCTATCTTTCATCGTTTGGCCACTAGAGGGCGTTTCTCGAATTTCGTGATTTTTTAAATGCCCCATAACTTTCTTATTAATAAAGATAATTAATTTTGATAAAAAAATTTTTTAAGGCACTCTTATTCGTAGAATTTTACGATAGGCCTTTTTTTCAGGGCGTTTAGATTTTCGTGCACCAACCCAAAAAACTTTTTTTTTTTATGGACCACCCTATATATTATAAGATTTTTAAAAAAACTGGTAAAATTTCCTAAATTTTGATGTATTACTTGTTATGTTTATCCATTAGCAGTATTACGATTTAAAAATTAACATAATGTGCCTACAGAAATCAACATTGCCATGACTAATAAAAAAGACATAGGGTGCTAACATGTTAAGATTAAAACAACAGA
>JAHBCN010014666.1:0-22232 GCA_019359885.1 Listronotus oregonensis
GTAAATTACATCAATTAAAATTTTACTTTGGGGCTTTTTTTTTGAAAATTTAAATTTTTTAAGGGGATAATGAAGTAACCGAAGGATCCTGCCAGAACGGTTTTTTTATTCCCCCATAGAAAATTTTTTTAATTTTTTTAGTTTTAGGGAAATGGGTTAGTCGGAGGTTTTAAGGGCTCTTAGCCCATTAGTCCTTAGTCATTTTTTTTAAAAAAAAACTGCAAATATTAACCGAAATCAATTAACGACCATGGTATTAAACACGATTTTTAAGTACCTCTTTGCACGGATATTTGGAAGGAAAAATTCGTATATAAGTTTAGTCCATCCAAAACTTTTGTTTAAGAAATATTGCAAACCAGAAAGAAATACATATAACTAATTCTGGTTAGTTAAAAAGTTAAGTATATGAACATAAAATAAATTTAAAATAGCCCTTGGACTATTAGTATTTAAACTAGAACAAATGTTACTGTATCCTTCAAAATTTAAAACTAATTTCCTACGCTATTTTCTTAGCATTGCATTTATAACACGGATAAGAAAACTCGAGCATATTGATTGTGCAAGTAACCTTATAGCGCTTAACGTTTCGTGTTGGAAGGGTGACTGGCTGTTTGTTCTTCTTGCATGCAATTTCGACGTCCTAATAAAAACGGACAGTTTTCGCACTGCAATTTTTAAAATAATGTTATTATAAACTTTTTAAAAGTAGCACAATTTTCAAAAATTTTTGGTTACAGCAAATCAATATTATTATCTTTTAAAAATTGGTAAATTGAACATAAAACACCAAAACCTATACAAAATTAGCTTTATCCTGTTTTCTTTAAGAGAAAACATATTTAAAAATAGTTTTTTTTTTGGTTTACAGTGAAACAATTAATTTAATTCAAATTTATTTGTGATGCTGTCAATAGGACTTTGTCAATCAAAAGTAAAATAAAGGTTTTTTATAAAATCCTATAGGTAAATTTTTTGCAAAGAAAAGGCGAAAACCCACTAAAATTAAAAATTTAAAAAAATCATTACTTGAAGCCTTTAAAAGTCAAAAAGCTGATCTTTCGAAAAATAAATGTTTATAATATGTTGTTTTAAAAGGCAAATGTTGTACGATTGGCAGTTTTTTTAACCTTAGTTGAAATTTGGGATATTTGGGCGACTTATTTGTCTGATTTAAATTAAGTAAAAAAAATACTAAACTTCTACCTTACAACTTGTTTATTCTGAGCTGAATAAAAAATAGCATATTTAATTTTTTGGTCATAGAAAACGGAAAAAATCTAAGATTAGGCACGTCTACTTGCTCTTCAGGCCTCTGAAAGTAATGCTTGGATTAACGCACTTCCATCTTCGTCTTTGGGAAATTTGTTAGATAACAAAACATGGTTGACTTGGTCTGCTTGTGTGTGGAGAGCACACCTGCGTTTGCGGCGAAAATGCTGATATTTATGGCCTACATGGGTTAAGCTGCAAAAAATGCGCAGGGCGTTCTTCTAGACACAGTCAGATAAATGACATTATCAAGAGAGCTCTGATTTTAGCTGAAAATCCTTCAATGTTAAAGCCTCTTGGAGTTTGCAGAAGCAATGGAAAATGGGTAGATGGAATGACCTTAATTCCCTGAAATTATGGAAAACAATTACTTTGGGACGCTATTTGCAGCCATACACTTGCAAAATCCTATCTGGACAAAACTTCTAATTTTGTAGGTGCGGCTGTTCGTATTGCCGAGAATAAAAAACATCTAAAATATAAAGAGCTTAAAGAACGCTTTATCTTCATTCCTTTCACTGTTGAAACTTTTGATCCTTTGGGTGATGAGGCTAAGGGTTTTATTAATGAAATTTGCAAAAAAATACAATGCAAAAAATCTCGAAATTTCATTATCCAAAGAATTGGTTTAGCTGTGTAACGGGGTAATGCAGCATCGGTACTAGGTACAATCTAGGAAGACCTAGGACTTGGTGAAGTTTATAATTTTTAAATATAGATTTAGTTATTTATTTAATTTTAGAATATTGTTATTTGGTATTTATAACATTATATATTTTCATTTATTTTATTTATACATTTAATGTACCTAGAATAGGTTTTTAGACAAAGTATGGTTTTAATGTTATTTGTTTAATATTGGTTTTTATTATATTATTAATGACTTTTAATTGAAATAAATAATGCCAGTAGGTTTTTTAAACTTTTGCACAGATTTTGGTTTTTATGTTCTAAACACCAGTTTTTAAAAGATGGTACTGGTTAGTTTGCTGTTAGATTTTAGGTAACAAAATACATTTTTTTGCACTGCAAACCATGCTAAAGATATAAGGAATTTAGTTAACATCATGTTAAAATTAACCTTATTTTCTGCTGTGTTTACTAATTATGTTGTGCATATGCTATTATTAAAAAAAATCCTTAATTTGTGCTATAATTTAGCTCCACATATTAAAATTAAATTACTCTTTGCAGTAAAATAGGTACATTAACACTTTTAATTATCAGTTTCTTATAATCCAGCTAACAGAATGTTTTAGCTTTAATTTCGATAATCAGGAGGCTCATCTTGCTAAAGAAGATTTTTTTATGTTAAATGGTGTCTTTAAAATATTGTAAAAAAGTTTATTATGTTACAGATAAAGCATTAATTTTCTGGTGCTTTGGGAAAACTTTTTATATCCTGATAAATAATTGACGCTTAAGTATATCGAATTCAATTTGACACATTTATATTTGCCATACTTTAATTAATTTTGGTTGCGTCTTAAAAGTTTTGATCACTTTGTATTAAACAGGAAATATTGTGAAATTATTGTTTTCTAAATAGGACCGATTTTATTTAACAGATTAAACAAGAGAAGAAATACAATCGCAACGATAACTGTTTGTAACAGTAAAATAAGGGTTGATTTTAGTAACTTTAGAATAGCAGGATGACATACATATATCTGCTTTACAATTACTATTAATTTTATTTTCAAAAAAAAAAAAAAATAGAGGTTCTTACATTTTTAACTTAGTTTAATTAAGCACAGAATATTTTAGCTTTAATTTTCTTTATTATTTTTCTTATATCTGATCATTTGATTTAACAAAATGTTTTGTTAATCCCCATTAAATATAAGGTATAACCTTTTGGGGATCAACTCTAAGTTATTTACAAAATATTAGGTCCAGAGTTAGTGCCTGCCTTAGTGACCACTCCTTCTGATTGGACATATAAGAAATTTTACTTATCCGTATATTAATAATAGATATATTACAGAAGATCCATAAGTAATAATAATAAATTCTGTTATTAAATTTGATTTAGTTTTTAAATTTAATTAAAAATCCTTAAAAAATTGCCATGTCACAAATCCTGAGTTTTGGTTAGCGAATATTTGCGTATTAAATATTAATGTTTTTTTAGGACTACAATAAAATTATTACTAATAATATTTACCAGTTTTATACATAAAAATTTGATTTCCTTTTATTTACAAAATCAGTAACTGGTAAGTACTAATTTATATATTATTAAGTTTCTAACTTACGAAACATAATTATGGTAATATTTTTAACGCTGATTTTTCTATTAATTTAAAATACAAAAGAGTAAAATAATACATTTATTTTTGGTAAAATTTAAGTTACTTCTGATCGTCATAAGAGACAAAATATTCACTATCGCCATATTAGATAAATAGGAACCCCAATCTAACGTAACCTACAAAGTATGTGCAAAATCTCTCAACTAATGCCCCGCATTGGAAAATGCAGAACATCCGCAACGGCTTAGTCTAATTGAAACGTTTTGTTTTGCATTAAAAGCTTGTCTAGCGAGTCTTTATCAGATTTGGCGTCTTTTAACCTATGTTTAAATCGTTACTTTTAAATTTGGTTCCTGACACTTTAACTATAAAAAAGTTGTTAATATTTCACTCTGGATTTAGGTAAGTTGACAAAATGTTCATTATTTTTTTTCTTTTCAGAATAAACCTACATATTTATTGCCAAACCTGAATACCGCTTTCAGTGGGATTAGCGAAATAAAACAGCGCTGAGCACTATTAGTAAATGGTGGGTGCCTGCCAGTGGACACAGTGTATCGTTGAATGTTATTCAAAATTCACATTAACCTAAAGATCCCGTCTGGATGACATTTTGAACACTGTCTTTGGTGGTACTACAGGGTGCTGTAAAATGCAATACTTGCAGGTTTCAGTACTTGAACTACGTTGACGAAACTGAAAAAAAATTAGTTAAGATTTTAAGAACCCGATATTTATAGTATCCAGTACTTAGGACATATATAAGCCTTTCTGAGAAAGTTATAAAAATCAAAAAAAAACTAAATGGAAATAATTTTAAAATGTTTTTTCGAATCCCTATGACATTAAAAAATTAAGGTTTGAAGAAATTTCACAATTTAATTATTTTTTAGATTAATAAATTGTCGGTAATTTTTGTTGTAACAATAATATTTTAAAGGCAATAAGTATTGCACCAAAAAAAACTAATGCCGTTTCAATTAGGCAACTGTTTTATCTTCTAGGAAAATGTCTACAGCAATTTATTGTTAATGCTCATTTTTGCTTTGATCCCTTCTAAGAATGTTCGTCAAAATATGCGCTGGGTGATAGGTAATACCACAATGATAAAGTTATTAATTATTTAGACAAATTCAAAAGCTTTTTATTATCCCTAATTATGTGTTAAACCTGATAAATACCATATTGAAAATTATATTATTAAAATTTTGTTAATAACTTCTACATAGGGATAATTTAGACAAAAATTTAAAAGCCCTCAGTTCTGGTCGGTCATGGTTAATTCTGGTTAGTTAAAACAGCTTTTTAAATCTAAATCTCCAGCACCGAGTTTTCCTGGCCTCGAGTTTTCTCGGCGCCGGGTTTTTCTGGCGCCGAGTTGTCCTAGACCCTTTTGCAGGTTTATTATAATATATTTTTATATGACAGTTCAATGGTGTACTAAAAAATTAATTAATTGAAAATCATTAAAACAATTTGTGTCATTACGACTGCTTACAATTTTGTTTAACTAAAATAAGTAGTGAATCAAATTCTCAACTGAAAGCAAATATAAAACGGGTACCCAGTTAAAGAAAAACGCATTAATAATACATTAAAATATTTGACAGTGGTTACATATAACTCTTTTATAAAATTGCTTTTACTTGTTGTCAATGTAGGACATTGATTTTATGTGCGATTTAATGTCAGTTATAATAATATTAACCAATAGTGTGTATTGTTAAACGTAGCACGTATTTTGATTTAACCTATTTATTATGATGAGCTGTGAGGTAAAATTAAAAATTGCTTTTATGCCTTGTGTGTTTATTAAAACGGTAATTTTATTTATCGCAAATATTACATTTTAAAAACAGTTTTAATGTTAAGAGGTTTCTTACATTAGACTGTAACTAAAAAAAATTACTTTGTGTAGTATTTATTTTAAGTAACTTGTACAAATACAATTTTTTGCGACAAGATCTATAAACAAACTAATAATAAAGTTTTTCTTAAGTGATTAAGATTTTTTTTTTTATTTTCTGAAGTGACAAAAATTTTGTAGTTTTTTGGATTATTTATTTTAAACCTAACAAATTATTGTTTTTGAAAATTAGATTTTAATATAGGTAAATTCATAATAACCTAATAATATAACTATAAAACTAAAAAATAGTTATTGAAGTTGTGTTGCTTAAATATCTTTTGCCAAATATTTGGTATTTAAATTATTATAATGTTTATATGAATGATAATTTATAGGCAATACTGTATTTTAATGTTTTCCCCATTAGACAGTCAGCTCACTGTAAAAAAAGGAACCAAGTGTACCCAGTACGCCTTTTTAAATAGTTATTGTTGACTATGCGTTAATCATGTATGGATAGATTTTACAGGATAACTGCGGTTAACTAAATAGAAAATATATGCTCATAAAGTGCAAAATAAGCCACCTTGGAAAACCTTTCGAAAACTTTAACTAAACATACCAAGTACGATTATTCGAAAACTACTATTTTTTATGACAAAAGCCAAAGTCGAGCTGGGTCTCTAGAAAACCGGACAGATAGACGTGCAGAAATGCAAAAAATTTTTTTGCCATTTTTTTCATTATTTTTTTTTTTTTAGTTTAAATGGCATATTAAGTATAAATTGTTTCAAAATGGCTATTTTTTTCTCATTCAGGGTCTATTTTCTTGTTTTAACCAGAACTAACCGCAATTATTCTGTAAAACCTTTCGGTAAATGTTTAGCGTACCTACAGTCAATATTGACTATTTAAAAAGGCATACAAGGTGAAATTGGTCCTTTTTTCTACTGTGAGCTGAGGGTCTATATATAATGTATTATTTTAGAAATAAAATGGCTTGTTAATGTTTTAAGTCTCAATATAGTATAACTATTTAATTGTTTAGTAACACTGTTCAAATAAATGAAGATAAATATGTTTTACATAAACTGCTTAAATCCCTATATTTTTTGGACATTTGATTTTCTATACCTTCCACTCCATGTAAAGTTTTTTTAATCTTTTCCAAAAGTACGTTATTTAAAAAATGGTTTAACAACATAACTTATCTAGTAAATTGCATAAATTATTACTTATTTGTGGGATAAAGGTATATAATGTAAAGGTTCCCTTTTTTAACCTTAACAAACAAAAAAATTGTAAAAAAATATTGTTTTGAACGTTGACACACCCAAAATCCTATTCATTTAAAATAATATTAAATGTAGATAATTTAGTTTTTATAACGTTTTTGGTATAAGACAGTGGAAAATATTGGAAACGATTCAGAATCTACGTCAATATTAATTAAATAGTGGTGATTTTTTGCTTATTAAAGGTATATATCTATTCCCGCTAAAATTATTGCTACATTTGCCCGCGAGCCATCTCAAATTGGAATTTAACTTATTGACCTCAAAACCAAAGAACCTTGTTTTGCAATACCCTATGACTAAAACGAAATAATAAAAAATAATATACTTGTGTTTATAAATGACAAGAAAGAATTATGGGAATGCGCGACAGTCCCAAGTCATCAACTTAAACCTGAAACATAACCTGAATTTATAACCATAAACCCACACTAACCTAGAAATTTCTTTAGAAACATTAAAACTTTTTTTTTAAACTGTATTCTTCAGTGCACATATTATTATTATAAAACCTTTAAACAAATCCTTTGGACCCTAACCTTATAACGTCCATTTTTTCACTTGTTGCCATTGAGTTATTGCAGGCGGAGTTCTTTGATTTCAAGGTCAATGAGTTAAATAACAATTTAAGATGGATTGTGGGTAAATATAAAAATTATTTTAGGAGGAATAAAAAATATAACTAAATAAATTGACGCACCTCCGAATTGTTTCTCATATTTCCCACTGTGTATCATTTAGCCAAACTCAGCAGTTTTAAGTCAAAACAAAAAAACAACATAACAAGCTACTTTATTAATAATTTGCATCATCAATTTAACGATATTTCATCATTAGAATCGCGAAATTGTTCACTATACATTTTATACCTAATGAACAGGAACTAACTTTTAAGCTTGAAAAGCCGTATTTTCATTTTAGTCCCGTAACTGAAACTACATGAGTTAATACGTAACAAAATTAATTGTGCAGAAGAAAGGCATTGTATTTCAAAAAGACTATATGTATAGCTGCATATGTGCGCGCTATTAATTTTTTACCATTGCCAATTCTATTGTGCGAGCAGTTTCATTTATAATGCAATGATAATACAATAGTTTAAAAATAGCTTTACTGGCAATTATTACCAATGCATCTTTATCAAAAAAAATATAATTTTTAAGTAACTTAATGAACCTTCCTAATACTAACTGGGGTAATTGATTTTTTTCTTTTAGAAATGCTAATTGGACAATATTTCTAACTTAGTTTTCAAAATAAAATTGGTTTTTAAAAAATAATAATATTTTTTTCAAGGTTTATATAGTGTCTGGGGTACAAAAATACCCCAGTCCGTAAATGTTCCTTTGGGATATCGTTTCATATTTGTAAATTTTGTTATAATAAATATTTTGTTTATATATTTTATTAATTGTGTTTGATTTAACGTCAAATATAAAATATTATAAAAAATTTAGTAAAAAATCAATAAATTAGCTGGGGTACAAAATTACCCCAGTTAGTACTTTACGGGTTTAAAGTCAGTCAGTATTAGGAAATTTAATTTGTACAAATTTTTAAAGCGAGCTTGTAAAGGATGTACGCAAATACTTTATATTATTACATTTTGAGGCAACTGAAAGCATGCCGCCACGAACCGTCTGGCACTACAATTCGGCCGACTGGGATGGTCTGAGAGATTTCTTTGCCAGCTACCCTTGGGATCCTACCTGCTTTTCTACTTTCGATCCTTCCGAAATATGTAAACAAATTACCGAAACAATTCAACTAGGCATTGAGACCTATATTCCCCACACTAAAAAGAACCCCATAACTTCAAATCACAAACCGTGGTTTTCTAAATCCTGTGACAAAGCCAGACTTTTAAAAATTCGAGCCCACAAAAAGTTTCTTTAAAACCCCAGTCCCGAAAATCGACAGGCTAGCATCGAAGCGAGAAATCAGTATAATCAGACTATCTCAGAAGCAAAAGACCGTTTTAACAATCGAATAAAAGATAAAGTTCTCTCTTGCTCAAATGGCAGTAAAGCTTTCTGGTCCTTTGCCAAAAATATTAGTCAGAACTTTTGCACAAATTCTTTTCCACCCCTAATCTCGGAAGATGGAAGATGCCAAACAATTTGCTAACAATTCTACGCTTGATCCTCCTATTAATTTTCCCCTTCCAACATTGTCCCTGTTTCTCATAAAATATCCGATATAATTTTTAAAGTTAAACAGATCAAGCGTATTCTTTCTTCTCTTATACTAAAAAATCGTCTGGGCTGGATACATACCAGCAATCGTCTTAAAAAATGTTCTCCCGAGCTTGCACCCATCTTAACTCGCCTCTTTCGAATCTCTTACGACACGGGCATTTTCCCGGAGAGTTGGAAAGCTGCACGTGTGCAACCTGTCCCCAAAAAGGATCAAAAGTCTCCTTCCAACTATAGACCTATATCTCTCCTTTCAGTTGTTTGCAAAGTAATGGAAAAATTCATTAATTCCCAAATCTTAAAGTATCTGGAAAAACATAAGATCTTACATGATAGACAATATGGATTCCGTCACAGTAGATCCACAGCTGATCTTCTTTCCTTTGTTTCACACAACTGGAACAAGTCCCTTGAGTTTCCTGGTGAATCCCAGATCGTTGCTCTTGACATATCCAAAGCTTTCGATCAGGTCTGGCATGATGGGCTTCTTAACAAACTTCCTTCTTACGGTCTTCCACCTAAGCTTTGCTCTTGGGTTTCCGTTTCTTTTCTAATCGACGTATATCAGTTAGTGTAAATGGTCATTCCTCCAGCTTCTACCAAATTAATGCTGGGGTACCCCAGGGCTCAGTGCTGGCACCCACGCTGTATTTTTTACACATTAACGATCTTCTCTCTTCCACAATCAATCCCATTCATATTTTGCTGACGATTGTACCCTCCACTCTAGTATTCAATTTCTTAAGCCACCGTGTAATCCTGATTTCGAAAACAAACGCAGGTCAATGCAGATATCTCTTTCACAACACCTCAAACTTATCTTGGATTGGGGCGCCAAAAATCTTGTTCAGTTTAATGCCTCGAAAACACAGTCATGTTCACTGTCGCGAAAAAAGTCTGCAAATGCTCATCCCTTACATATGAGCGGCCAAGTTCTGCAGAACAAAGAGTGGTTTAATCTTGTCGGCGTTACTTTTGAGAATAACCTCAACTGGCACAAACACATTTTATCCATAGCTTCGGCAGCTTCAAAAAAGATTGGATTTCTCTTCCGAGCCAGAAAATATTTCTCTTCTTCCAATCTGTACACTCTGTATGTATCCCAAATCAGACCCTCTTTAGAATATTGTTCTCATGTCTGGGAAATGGCGTCCCCTACAACACTTAGCATTCTGGACTCCATTCAAGAAGAGCCGTTCGTCTTATTAATGATCCAACGCTCACAGAAAGGCTTCCTCTTCTTGCCCACCGTCGAGCTGTAGGGGATCTGTCGCTCTTCTATAGGTATTTTCACGGTCTCTGCTCAGAGGAGTTGGCCAGTATAATTCCTTCTCTGGCAGCTCCCAACAGAGCAACACGTAGTGCAAGTTTTATGCATCCTTTTACAGTTCAGTTAGAAAGGCCCCGAACTTCCCGCTTTCTTCATTCCTTCATCCCTAGAGTGTCAAGACTATGGAACCTGCTGCCCGCAGAAGTTTTTCCTTCTCCTCCCAATCTCCAAAAATTTAAGTCCTGTGTGAACAAACTCCCTCTCACCACACTAAAGACACCCACGGCACGTTAGTACTTAGGCATCAGCCTTAGTGGACTGTCCCAAGTAAAAAAAGCTCGCTTGGCAGGTAACAGATATAAAATTTTATTTTTACTTCCTCTGCGGCATTGCTTACATCACCATTTAGTCGAATACCTGTAATATTGCATACTTTAGTCATCTTATTACAAAATATTTCTTGGGTTACTAGCTAGACTTGAAAGAAGGGACCGCTTTGGTTCAGGGTTTAGGATATAAACCCTTGGTTGGATGGTTGTTTCAATTGTGCTCCCCTTTCTTGTTACAGAAGTCCGCTTTTCTTTCTTAGGTCTAGTAGATTCCTACCAAGATGTTCATGCTGAAGGGGAGCTCCGCTTTGTATATCTCTGAGCAGGATATGTCTTCTATGCGTCATTGCATTGCAATCGTATATTAGTGAGGCTATTGCTCCCTTCTTTCTGCAAAGCCTGCATGTGGTGTGACCGTTATGTACGCCCATTTTCTGCGAGTGTTTCCTAAGATGATAGTTTACTGCCAAAAGTCCAACTACTTGTCCTAACTAAGGAAGCTCCAGAAGGGAGATCTCAGCTGCAAGTTTCTTGAAAGGATCGCCTAGCGTTGCTTTCGCATGTCTTTGACCAGGTGATGCATGCCAAGGATCCAGATGTTGTTTTATTCTTGTTTTTATTGCCTGTTTTTCGAATTAATCTGCTTCCTTATTGCGTTCTGTTCCCGAGTGCCCAGAAACCCAGAGGAGTTAAATCCTGTTGTTCCTGGCATCAAGTTCTTTTAGGTCATTTAGGCATTTGATCGTAATTTTTTATTATAAAACGATGGGAGTTCAAGCCTTTTAGGACAGCCTGAGTATCTGACAGAATGCTTATGTTTTGGTTGTGATACTACCATAGATTTATGCCTGGTATACCATGGCTTACTTGCCTAATTGAAAGCTGTAAGTCGCTGTGGGAATTACCCCAAATACACCCAATATAGACCCTTGTACACGCAAAGAGCACAGAGCCAATTGACCTTTACAAACCTACACAACTAAAAATTTCCGAAAACTCAGTTAGAAATTAAAAACCAGTCGGTTGCAGTTTTCAAAATATAAAATTAACTTTAAAATGTGTCATAAATTAGGCTTCTTTAAATTTTACTTCGAGTTTAATTTAAAATAAATAAGCTAATGTCACAAATAACAAAATAGTTTCTTGAGACTTATGATCCCATGCTAACAAACGAAAAGATTTCTTCTCTTGCCTGCCTCAACTACAATTAACCAATAAATTATATTTATTATATTTATATTATATTTATTTTTACACAGTTATTAAATGCATAATTTTCCCCTTAAAAGTTAGTATTATTTTTTTTTAGCAACTGCAAGTTTATATCTAATCTATATGTTTCAGCTTTTACTTTTTTTGTTTGTCTTAATTTGTCTGTGTATAAGATAAGTAATTCAATATTATTTTATTTTTTAAAATTTTGCATGACAGATTTAGATGTCCATATATTAAAAATAGATAAAGATAGACCTATCAAATGTAAAATGATTCTAAAGCTGTTTAAAAGATCTTTTTATTGGTGACATGTGTTCTATGAAGATAAAATGCATACAGATTATCCCATTTAATAGGAATTACATTTTACTATCCAACTCACGTCGATTTGCCATTATCTTACACACTACTAAAAATAGATACGTCAAATATAGTATTTTTCTAATTTAAGCAACTATTTATTTTAACTAATAACAAAGTTATTTATGGTGGACATTTAATTTAGATAACTTTGAATACGTGCCTAACCCATGTACTTTTTAAGAAAAAAATTTAAACACAATTTTATAAAACTTGCAAGTTTAAATTCGGATCTTTCCAAATATTAAAACGTCTAAAGGCATTGCCCTCTTCGCGAACTCTTTGAAGTGCCATTATGCTTTTCTTGCTTTTATGTGTATACTACACTATACACCAGCAACCTTTTAGCATTAGATGAAATATAAATATGACTACTTTTAAAATTCTTTTAAGAAAATAACTTTTATACCATATTACTACATCTAGTCCTAACCGCAGTGGTAACATAGACACAAAAATACGTAATTAACCTGTCCTTTAAATAAGTTAAATTTAATTTTTTACAAAAGCAGAGCTTTGAAAAATATATATATATATATATATATATATATATATATATATATATATATATATATATATATATATATATATATATATATATAAAATATATATATATATATATATATATATATATATTTTCATTTTCATTGCTACAACACGAGACATTACCTAAATTAAGAAAACCTTTTTTAAGTTGAAATTCCCTGAAATAATTTTAACTTAAATAAGTTTTAATAACACTAATATTTTACATATCCCTGTCGGTTGGTATGCATCTGCAATCGTTTTCAAGTAATAACAGTGTCCTAATAAAGTTATTTCTTAAAAATGATTAAAGCTTCGCAGTAACTAAAACGTTTTGCACCAATAATCAAATAGAGACAATTAAAGTCCAAGTTGTAAGTGTTATTAAAACAATACTATATTTTAACGCCCCATCCCAAATTAATGATTTAATGAAAATTGGGGTTTCAAAAACTATTAGAGGTATAAAAAAAGTAATAAAACCTATTTCATACATAATTTTTGGGTTACCCCATGACTTCTGTAGTGCAGTATTGGTTTTCGGGATATCGTATCCCCGGCCTCCTGTATACTTTATTTCGCCATTCATCCGAAAAAAGACAATTTTTAGATTAATCGGTGAACAATATCCCAACCTACGTGTTCATGAGCAAAGTTCAATTTTTGTTTTCAACGGACCTGTGGCTGCCCTTCCAGGCCTCGGATCAACTGATGGAGGTCTTCTTCTTACCGTATTTTGACTAATTCCAAAATTGTTATGCTCCAAAAATGTATTTTAAAGAAAAGTACTGATTATAAATCGTTGCCTCAGTGTACGAAGGCGTTAAATCAGAGGACTACAGTTTTTTGGGGTGAGTGCCAGCAAAACAATTAAATATAGAACTTTTGTATAGAAACAAAATATCGGATACAAAAGTGAAAAAATGTTTTGCTTAATTTTTTTTATTTATTTTTTTTTTTAATATTGGTAAATATTTTTCTTAAGGGTACCAAACTCAAAAAATATTTTAAAATTTTAAGTATTTTTTAATCCCATTTCATAAGCTTTAATTGCCCTTTTATTTTGTAATTTTTAGGTTAAAATTTTTTTTTTCCAATAAGTAGTACTAGTTTTGTTGAAAATATTTGGAGACCTTGTTGGTGATTTTCTATCTTGCACTAGCAATTGAACAAGGTTTTGAAATATCCCTCCTTTGACCCACACCTGTAGCTATCAATAGGCCTGGCTGGTAAATTTACTTCTATTATTTCATATTATGAGAACTACTATTGCAATTTTAATAAAATATTTTTTATTTTCAAAGTAGAATAAAATATAAGACTGTAGAAAAAGTATGGTCACTATTCAATCAAGATCAATTACTAATTGGTTTATGACACATTAACAAAATTTTATTAAGGAAAAATTACAAATTTTAAATGATATGTAATCTTTTAATAAACCTAAAATCAAAATCCTTACATCTCCTTATGTTAAGTTGATTGTTATAAGTATTTTTTATTCAAAATAAATTTGGGGTATAATAAAATCTGCATAAAAGCTTCAAAGGGGTTTTGAAAAAATTTAGTATTTATTTAGTTTAAAAAATAAATAGTATGGTAAATTTAGTAGATCTATAAAAAAATAAAAATCCAAATTATTTTATTAATATATAGAGTAAATGGAGTGTTAATTTTACACCGAAACTTTGATACATTTTTATTTTTTTTAATATTAGCCTAAAATTTCGTAAGTGTCAATTGGCTGTAAGTTCACAGGTCAAGCTTGTGGGATCTAGATCAAAGCAGTTCCAGTTGGGGAGTACCTTTAATCATATTTTTTTTTAAATGAATTTAATACAACAATGCAAAACTCCATTTCATTATATTTGACCTATGATATTTTTAAATTTTTTTATGTTTTTTTATCTATTTAAAAAAAATGTTTTTCGGATTCGGTTAAAACCTTTTGGAGGTTTTTTTTTTACCAAAAAAAGATAAAAAATTTTTTTTAAAGTTTAGGTTTCCTTTTTAGTTTATTTGTATTAAAATTTCTTTAAAACGAATATTTTTAAATTTTAAAAAAAAACATTCAAAAAAGCAGTATACGAAGTCACCCACATAAAAGTAAAGGAAGGGGTAAGGGGGATACAAAAAAAAGTTTTATGTTGTAGTATTTTTAAAAAATCAATGGAAGGGGTTTTCTATTTTATTTAAATTTAAACAATTGTTTGAACGAAAAAAAAAGGTTCCCAATTTTTTTTTTAAATAACCTCTAAACACAGGCTTGACCCAACAATTTTTAAGGGTTTCAATGTATTTTTTAACCCAAAACCAAATTTAAGTAAAATTTTTTTTACCCCCCTAGATTTTTGTACCAGTTTTTTAAAATAATTAAAACCATACTTGATTTTAAAAAAATTTAATTTTTTTTTATCTTGCACAATATTTTAAAAATTTATAAAGAATTTTTTAAAGAAGAGATTTCTTGTTTTTAAAACAAAAATTTGCGCAAATTAAAGAGGGCATATTTGTGAGTGTACAAATAAGAAAAGTAATAAACTTAATTTTATGCTACATGAAATAATTGGGTTGAAGGAAAGGGCTGGCCAATACAAAAATATTGAAGGGAACCCTATGTTATAAAAAATGGGGTGTAACATGTGTTCCAAAATTTACTTTGTGGACCCTAATCTGTTTTTTGTTTAAAAATTTAAGAGCAATAGAAGCTAAATATAAAGAAGGTTTCACCAAGATATTTTTTTATGGGAAAAAAAAAATTTCAAGGCATTGTTTTTTTATTGGGACATTGGGCAATCTTAAGGGGAAAAAAAAAAGTTATGCCATTTTTTCTTTTTTTATAATTCCCGTATCATTCTTCCCTATTACAAATAAATTATAATAAAAAAAAAATAAAAAAAAAACGTTTTTATAGCAAACCAAACAAAAAGAAAAAAAAAAAATTATTTGTAGTAAAAAAAGGGGGGTATTTAATATTAAATGTTGAATTAGTTTATTGGGAGCTATTAACAAAATTAGAGTTTTAAAAAAAAAAATAGTAAATTATATTCTACCTTCTTTACTTTAATTGCATTTTTTTTAAGAAAACCTGGTTAAAAAGATTTATTTTTTTTACCATTTTTTATAAGTTATATAGCATTTAAAAAAAATTAATTAAACCAAAAAAAATTTTGGTGTATTTTTATCATGTCAGTAAATTAATGTTAAAAATGGCTAAAAAAATTTTTTGCGGTTAGAAAAACCGCAGGCGTGTCATAGAGAGCCCCAGCCCCCGGGGAAGTCCTGCCCCGGGCAGACTGGGGAAACCCTCAGACATAATGCCACGCAACCAATTACAACGGGCCCACAGTTTTCACCCAAAAGGAAGGACTGGGCGGAAAAAACCGACCTGCTCCGGCTGAAAACTGTTGGTAACCCATGGCTCCAAACCAAGAAAGGTGTTGGAGCTGAAATATATGGACAGAGGCGGGGGCAGAGTTTTCCTTTTGCGTGGGGACTTTTAAACCCCAAACAGAGGTTTTGCTATTGAGATGTGTGCTAGATCGCTGGTTGATGGCACTGCACACGTAAGACAATAAAATATTCTCCGATAGTCAAGCAGCCTTAAGGCTTTGAACCCCCGGTGAATTAAAACCGTCGGAATTAAAAGGATGTGACCAAACTGGGAAAAAACAATAGGGTTACACAGGGGATACCGGAAACACCGGCCGGGGGGGTAATGAATCCGCAGACCTCCTTCCAAAAAAAGGGGGGGGAGACAAAATTCACAGGGCCGAAACCGTCATCGGTAATTTATGGAACGGCCAAGGGTTCATATCGTTGGGGACCAAAGAGAAAATCTTCGGTACTGGCATGGATTTCCAGGTTTCAGACACTAAAGGGCCCTTTCTAAACCCCCGAACCAACAAGTACTATAAGCTACGGACAATAATACCCTTAAAATCGGGGATGCGCGGGCATGAGTTAAAAACCAATCCCCAAGATGGAAGACCCAATCCGCAGGCTGGGGGGGGATGAAGGAAACACAACTTTTTTGAGCGGGCCGTGATTAAAATTGCAATGACGTTGTTCCGGGGAAAGGGTTTTCCCAACAATCTTTAGATTTATTGCTACCTAAAAATTAAAAGGTTTGAGAAAACCAAATCGGCGGGGGAAGGGTGTTTACCCACCACTTTAAACCCCTCCTATTTTTGTGCATTTTTTTAACAATTCTAAGTACCAAGGGGATCGATTATTTGCTTTATATGTTTACAAAAAAAAAAACACCAACTCGACCAAAAAAAGAACCGTAAAAAGTGCCTTTATTGATTAAAATAGAAGTAAATGTCTTTTTTTTTTTTGACTGACGGTTTCTTTAAAAGGCCAAGTTGAACCAAAATTTTTGGGGGTTTTTGGTTGAACCCCCAACTAAAGCCCCTTTTTACCCTAATTTCCCCCCTCACCTCCTCTTGTGTAAAATTTTTCTTTCACCATTTTTTAAAAACCACGGAATGCTCCAAAGGGCCCCAATTAAAAACATCCGTAAATACCCCTTTAAAAAGCTGTAAATGTTTTCAGGGGACCCAGTTTAACGGGTTCTGAACTAAAAAACCAAGTCTTCGCCCCCAGCCGCGACTACTGACCACCCCCATGTTCCCAATTTTTCCCTGATCTTCAAAAAGGTGTTTTTATGTAAAACTGTTTTTTTTAAAAACCCCTTTTTTAAATTTGTTTTCAAATTAAAAAAAAAAAAACTTACCTAAAAAGAAAAATATTTTTTTTTTATATCCAAATATACGTTCCTAATAAAAGTGGGCTCCTAACAATAAAACAAAATTTTTGGGGTAACATCTTTTTAAAACCCAAAAATTATCCACTTTTTTTTTTAATAAATCCCATGAGTTGACGAAAATTTGAGAGTTTAAGCAATGGCCCTTTTTATAACATTTGTTCAAGCGTAAAAAGGAAATCTTTATTAACGGTATTCATTTTGTCACTTTTTTTTTTTGAGTTAATAAAATTTTTTTTTTACTTTGTTTTTTATAAAACTCATTAAACTTTATTGCAAAAATAGTTTTAATTTTTTTTGATAAGAAGATTAACCTTTGGGGACATAATTATTAAAAAATTAAAGCCATTATGTTATAAAATTTTTAAAATTTAAACATTGCTTTAAATTTTTTAAAAAATTTTTTTATCCTCTAAATTTTTTATGCAACATTTTTGCTTTTCTAAAAAATGTAAAAAAAACTTAAATTTTTTAAAACTTTTATTCTTTCCAAACTGTATGTTTAAAATATTAATCAACAAATTTCCCCTTGGGATTAAAAACGATAACCTAAGGTACTACACAAGATAGGCCAACAATACCAATTGGAATGTGCGAAGGGGAAAAAAAACCCCACCCAACCTATGAATGTACGTTAAACACCAAAGGATTATTTGGGCAACCAAAATAAGCTATAGGAATATATTAACCCCAAACCGTCCTAACAAAAATTTCTCGGATAATCTTTAGCATTTTATGTTAAATTGGAATATTATATGACATAAAAAATAACTATTTTTGTTCCGTTATTTAATTAGTTTTGCTTAGTTTTGGTTGTTCTAGTTAGTTTTGGTGTTGATTTTAATAAAACAAAGTAATAATAAATTTTGGCCGGTTTGGGTTTTGGCCAAATTCGTTAAGTTTTGATAAAAACCTTGTTTCGATCGAACCTTTAAAAATTTTGCCATAAAGCCCATATTTGAAACTTCTAATAAGGTTTATTTAACCCTGCAGATTTACTTTAATTTATTTATTATTATAAATTTTAAAATCAGTAGTAAATATTGAATCTAAAAATAATTATTATTTACAAGTTCAAAAAATATAATATATAGACGATATAAATATAGGGGGTATAGACAAGAATGTAATTTGACATCTAAATAATTATATGTCAAAAAAAAAATTCCCATATACATGTGCGCTAAATTACTTAACTTTTAAAACATTTTTTTAAAAAAAAAAAAACATAGATGTATGAAATTTTTAAATATGTTTATGTTTTCCAAACTTTTTAAAAAAAAATTCAATTATTTCCTAAAAAACGTTGAAATTTGAACCCTTAAGATTTTCCCATTCGTTTTTTTTCTTGGGTTGAACATTTGAATTTAGAAAGATTTGTAAAGGCTTTTAAAAGGAAATTTTTTTTTAAAATATTTTTTCATTACTCACCAAAAAAAATTTAGAAAATGGGACCCCTTTTTCCCCGGGTTTGGGTATAGTTTAAGACAAACCATTAACGAAGTGGTCCCATTTACAAGAAACTTTTCAGGCAAGTAATCCCAACATAAACATAATAAGACGTTAATTGCCCGAAACTGTAAAACATATTTAAAAAAATTTTTGCCCCGTGCAATTTGTTATACATGGGCCGTTTCAAGTAAAGAATTTAAATACAAGTCTGCAAAAAAGTCAGCATTACAAATAAAGGGGTAAAACTTTTTTTTTAACGGTTATTCAATTTTTGTAAAAAAAACACTTGTTTTTTGATGAAAGGGCCATATCAAACACCTTTGCAAAATTAAAGCAGATTTAAACGTACAAGTTGTTTCTTTTTTTTAAATTTTAAAAAAAAGTATTTTTCACCCTCGTAATAAACAGATGATTATAACATTCTTATATTACTAAAAACAGATAAGAAATAAAATTATTTTTTTTTAAAACCTTGCCCCCCCTTTGTTTAAAAAAAAAAGTATTAGGGAAAATGTTTTTTTTTTTTTATCCCCTGAGTCCATCTGTAAATTCTTTTTTATTAAACAAACACCCTGTCTGTATATGCAACTACCAATATTATTTAATCGGAATAAATGCTTTAGATATGTACCAGACCAATTCCCTTTCTTTTTTTTTTTTTACCCTAAACAAATACGAAAACTTGTATATATAACCCGACTGAAATATTCATATCTGTCTTGACTTGGCCATCAATTTTCGTCCAAAACCAAATGTTTATTCAAGATATGCAAAGATAAAGTTTATGTAAATTGGGGCAAGTTTGTCTTGGGGTAAAAAATTTGGGTGAAAGGTTAATGTTGTGATATTAATTTGAAAGACATTTTCATTTATAAAAAAAAATACAAAATTTTAAATATTATGGGGACAGAAAACGTCAATTCATGTGTTACTTGTATTTTTATATGGCAGGCCTATTAATCGGTAAAAAAAAATCGACACACATAAATAAAGCACTGCGTAGATAAATATTGCTAGTGAGTAATGGTTTATAACTTACTCTCTTGTTCTAAAATGTGTATTTACTTCTTATCGTTATTATTACAGGTATTTAAATTAACATTATTATTAAATAAAAATGACATAGTTTTGGATATACTGGATGTTATCAAATTGTCCATGCTTCCATTGAAAGTTGAGGACGAGGGTTCTATTAGGCCGACACAACTGCTCAACTGTTTACTCGTCCCTTGACTTTTTAAGTAATTTCGATTTCATTTTGGACAAATTCTTTAAGGTAGCCCTCCGAACTCAGGATGATTTTTATCACCCATGTCGCTTAAGTGTAGTTATGTTGGCACCGGCATTAGCTAGTAGGGTAACGGAGAATCTTTTTAAACAATGGTCCGTGTATGGTTCTTGATTCTTTAGGTTTAAACACACAGATATTTTTAAAAGTATTTTTGACATGATATTTATACCAACACATTACTTTGTACATTTGCCATTTTTATAAAAGACAAAAAAAGCTACTATGGCTGGTATTTCTTGGTGGCAAAGAAATGTATTTTTACACAAATTAGGGTTTACCGGAAATATTTTTTTAAGGGGAATAGTAAAACTTCTTGTTTTTTTGTTTTTGTTCTTGTGTCTGACAGCACAACATTTTTTTTCTTGAACCTTTTCATTTTTTTAATGTGTAAGCTCATCACATCTACAAGCTCCAAATCCCCATTTTTAAAAACTTCTTCGTTAGAAATACATACTGTCGGGAGCCTGTCGTAAAAAGGGTTTGATTTCATTTTTTTAAAGTTTTGGCTTTTGGAATTATATCCGTGATGTATTTTTAAGAACTAGTTTTTCCATATTTTGAAATATTGGTTTTTTATGCAGATGAGGGCCGAGCGAAGCATCAATATTTATCCTAAAAGATTTAAATAATTTTTCTAAAAATAAAAATAAACCAGCAAAACGTATTCATCCATTCTTATTATTCTTCTTGAATCCATTCATGTTTTAAAAACTTTGCACTCCTTTTCATACCAACTGGTTTTGGGTTTATCTGCATTGCCGTTTTTCTGCTCAGGTTGGGGTTTTTAATTTTTTTTTTTTTCCCCTTTTTTGGGGCCAAAATTTTTTAAAATTTTTTTTTCATTTTTCCCCCAATTTTTCCTTTTTCAAAAATTTTTTAAACCCCTTGAAAACCAAAAAAAAAAAAAATTTTTTGGTTTTTAAAAAAGGGAGGAAAAATTCTTTTTTATTTTTTTTTAAAAAAATTTTTTTTTTTTAAACAAAAAAAATTTTTTTTTTAAAAAAACATTAGTATCATAAATAATATTATATCTTTATTATTAATTTTTTAAATTTAAGTAAGCCTTTACAAAAGAAATACCGCCTCCATATCAACCTTAACGCATTTAACCAAATTATTTGTTCAGCTATTTATGAAGGTTTTAAAATCTACAATATTTTGTTTTTTTATTGCTTTTTTTTAAAATTAAATAAAAAATATTTTTAAAATAAAAACACAAAAATGATTAATTTTTTTTTTTAAATTAAATTGCCCCAAAACCTTTTTAAATAATTTCATTAAGATTAATTAAATTTCCAAAAATTGCTTTGAGTGTAAATTTCATTTCACACTAACATAATCTCAAAATTCAAACCCGCTAAAATGTTTGCTCTGTAAAGCTTTGGGAAAGTCCGGCAGGGTTTTTGACTAGAGAAGGCACTTTGATATCATCTTCATAGCTGATTGGCTAAATTAAGTACAAAAATGGGGTATAGTTCGGGGAAAGGTGAATATGTTATTTAATTATACTAACCAACAACGTCCGTAAAAATAATGGGAAAAAATTGTTTGGCTGTAATTTAACTATAGGGGTCCCAAATTGGGCCCCAAAGTATTGGTAACTCTGGAACCATTAGAGCTACAGTGTTGGTTAAATTAGGAAATTTTAAAAATTTAATTGCAAAATTAAATTGCTTTTTGATTTAATTTATCTTTTATGGTTTTTGAGATGATTAAAAAAACCAAAATGGTGCATTTTTAATTTTTCCTGTAGCTCGCAAACTACCAATTTTACGGTTTTTTTATTACTACATTATTAGAACATTTTTTTTTTAAAAGAATTTAATTTAAAAAAATATTTTTTCTTTATTTGTTTTGAGATATTTACCAAACAATTTTCATACGGAACCATATTATTTTGATTTTTGAAAAGAGCTCTTCAAGAGCTTTTCATTGATGTATCACAAGTCTAGGTTTTCAGATTGCTTGCTCAACAACGATAATTTTTGTTTTTTGATAGTAGATTTGACTAGACTGCGTAATGGCCCCCCGTTTATAAAACAAAAAAGGCTTATAATTAAAAATTAAAGTTTTAAAAATTGGGCATCTTTTTTCTCGTTTAAAAAACCTTCAACCAAAATTTAGGTTTTGGATTTTTTTATTTACAATAATGG
>JAHBCN010014667.1:0-22251 GCA_019359885.1 Listronotus oregonensis
AAGAAATGCCTGTATTTTTTTCATGTTTTTCCAATAAATAATAAAAAATTTATACTGATACCAATAATCAGTACTAATTGAATTATTTATTGTTAAATGAAGTAGGTAATATTTTAAGTGTTTTTTACTTTTTTACGCTTTAATGGTTGTTACCGAAGGGCCCAAAAAAAAAAATAACCGGATCGGTTTTCTTTTGGGGATTTATTTCCGTGATTCTATTCTTACCGGGAATGGCAAAAAAAAAATTGGATTTTATATTGCAATTTTATTATGAAAAACGCCGGGCAATGCATTGTATTGGTAAGCAGGTCGGGGGTTAAAAAAAAAGTTTATGTGGAATGTTTTTATTTATTAAAAGTAGGTGGTTCATTTTTAGTATTTATTCTGTTTTTGAAAACAGTTTACATAGGAAAACAGAAAAAAATAAAAATTGAATTAAAATCGATTATAGCTATTTAACCAACAAGTGTATTAATAAGTAGTGGTTTGCCGTTAGCCCCTAAAATAAAAAAAGCTGGAATCCAATTAGTTGAATGAAATATTATAAAACCAGTTAAATAAATTGGGATAAGTTATTTAAAAAAAAAATTTTTTTTTTTCTAATAAAAATTAAAATAAAAAAAAAACCTCCGAATTTTTAAACCTCCTCTCCAGTCTAATTTTTTTGGTCGTTAAAAGGGGGTTTTCCAAAATATAATATTCTAGACGTTTATGCCAGTTTTTAAGTTGGGCCTTTTTGGTTGGGATACACTTAAAAACGTCAAATTTTGGTAATCAATTCTTCAAAAAGCTGTAACTAGAAAATGGATTGACGGAATTTAACAAGTGTTTCATATTCGGAAAGCTCATTTCATGTAGATTTTTTATGTTCTAAGCACTTTTCGATAGGTTATAATTTTATGAGTATACGGGGCCAACAAATACCAAAAACGTAGAAAAATTTTAAAATAGGGTAAATTATTGAACAAAAGGGCCATATGTTGGTTTTTTTTTTAAAAAGGCCAAGTTGAAGTTTATCAATATCTCGAAACGATTTCTACCGTTAATCAGTTTATGCTGTTTAAGTGCCTGTAAACTTATTCAGCAAAAATGCGTCGTTATTATGGCATGGTCTGAATGGTATGAGTTCCAACAACGTCTTAAAGTTTTAAACATTTTTAAAAATAAATTAGGATATTTGGTGTTGTACACTATGATATACGGAGTGATCAACAAAGTGCTTTCAAAAAATTTAAATGTTTAATTTTGTGCTATTTTGGATAGCAAAATGTTTTAC
Organism: Listronotus oregonensis; assembly: GCA_019359885.1. NCBI lineage: Eukaryota > Metazoa > Arthropoda > Insecta > Coleoptera > Curculionidae > Listronotus > Listronotus oregonensis. Next base: position 1,277 of record JAHBCN010014667.1, read on the forward strand.
TTATTAGAATTATATGGTTTTTTTGATATTTCTAGACGTTGTTGCAAGTCTTTATTATTAATATTCTAGATGAATGTAAATTTAGAATTACAAACTGTTTTATGACAATGACATTATTTCATCGTTGCTATAGAAACGTATTCCTGCTATAGATAAATTAAAGTATCAAGTAAACATTTTTTTTTTTTGTATATAATTTGACTCTTTGAAAACGGCAAAACAATCTAAAGTCAACTAAAAATATAGTGCGGTAAGTTTTGGACACCGAAATGTACTAAAAGAGTTTAAGCCTAGCAATTTAACCCAAAAATGTTGCGCAAACAAGGCCGTTCTGTACCAATGTTGCGGTAATAATGGATACCATAATAAATTTGAAAGCACTTTGTTGATCCTCCGTATTCATGATGTACAACACCAAATCCCCCAATTTATGTTTAAAAATGTTTAAAACTTTAAAACGTTGTTGGAATTCATACCATTCAGACCTAATGCCATAATAACACGTATTGATCTGAATAAGTTTACAGGCACTTAAACAGCATAAACTGAATAATGGTAGAAACTGATACAAACTTCAACTTGGCCATTTTTAAAAAAAAACCGACACATATGGCCCCCTTTTGGGGTTCAATAATTTACCCTATATTTGGGGTTTTTCCTTTTTTTGGGATTTGTTGGCCCCGTATACTCATGAAATTTAAAAACCATCAAAAAAAGCTTAGAATATAAAAATCTACATGAAATGAGCTTTAATATGAAACACCGTTGAAATCCCTCAACCCATTTTCCAGTTATAGGTTTTTTAAAAAATTGATTACCAAAATTTGACGTTTAGAAGTGTATCCCGGGGCCGAGGTCTTTAATTCAAAAATTGGATAACGTCTAGAGATATTGATATGATTTTTGGAACAACCATATTATAACGACCAAAAAAAATTCCACTGAAATGGGACACACTCGAATTTTTTTTTTTTTTTTCAGCACCCCCATTGATTTTCTGTACATCATGTTATTCATCTTACTAAAACTAAATGTAATACAGCTTAAAATAGAAGAAACGGTGTTTAAACTTCGTTTTTTATTCAAAAAAGTTAATTTTTAAAAGTTCTGAGTTTAAAATGGGCTAAAAATTAAATGGTTTTCTATCTTTTTTTTTGAGCAGTTTACTTAGACAAAGTAGGATAAGACTTGCAAAAGAGGGTTTCAAAAGGGCACGATAACCTAAGAGGACACCTACAAAGATAGGCTTATACATTGCGGAACCAAGGTTGCAGAATTGCGAGGGGAAGACACAGCCTACCATATCCTGTGCGAATGTGAGCATTGAATTACAAAAGGAAGGATTTTTTGCGGGAAAAAGAGCCCACAGGAATATATCATACCATTTTCGGGCTATAAGACTTGTATAAGGAACAAGACTAATTGAGGATTGGTATAAAGATAATGGGAGATAAGGCACAAAAGCTAAAGGGGGTTACTGCCTGGTAGTGAATCGCGGCTTCCAGGGGGAAGAAGAAAAGTTTTATGGTTTAGTATAAAAAAATAGGGACATTTTATTCGTAATTTAAAAAATGCTAAAAATGCTAAAAATATAAAAGCAACAGCAAATAGGTAAACATTTTAAAAAATTTAAACCACTAAACATAATTCAGAAGGTTTTACATTAATATATTCAACGTATTTGGATGGAAAAAAAAAAAGTAACGAAAACAAATAGGTAAACATTTTAGTATTTTATCCACATAATTCAGAAGGTTTTACATTAATATATCCAACGTATTTGGATTCAGGTCATCGGGGTCCACTAAAACGATTAATGAAGTGGCTATTTTACGCGCGAACATAGTAAGGGTTGAGATCATTAATTGCCAGTTAAAGCCCAAGTTAGTTACAATATTTTTTTTTGGCGATCGTTTTGGTATTTAATTGGAAAATCATAATTTTTTTCCAATTTTTTTTCCAGATGTATTTCAGTATTGGGCAACCAACTTGACAGATGTTATTTGAATGACATGGTTATAATTGGACTAAATGTCTAAATTTATGTATTTTTTTATTACCTATACTATAATCGTTAATTAAAAGAAAATCATGCATTAATGACGGCTATTAATTCTTGATTATGTATACGTTAATAATCATAAGCGTAAAAAAAATAATATGTTTTTCTTTGGCACAGCCCACAAGTACTTTTATGTAACCCCGAAAACTGGGTACCCTAAGTGATTATTTTTTTAATGTTTGCCCAATGTTCCATTTAACATTCCTGACCATGGAGGTATTTGTTTCTACCTATTCCCGGGCTGCCTTACTTGGTTGAAATCAATAAAAATTTATTTTTGTGAAAAACTTTCCCTAAATTAAAACCCAAAATCTTTTTCTTCTTTTTTCCAAATATTGGAAAAATGAAATTTAACAAATAGCGAATTTTTTTTTTATTTTTGGTAATGGCGCCCCACTCAAAAATTTCATTCATTTAAAATAAATCCGCTACAAACATGTAAAAGTTATTTTTAATTATAATCTCTCCAAGTCCAATGTCATTACCAACGTGAAGGTTGATAAGTAGATAATGGGGAATCACTAATGTAATTTTAAGCTCAACAAAATTGATAATTTTTACTTCCTTGTCGTGTGCTTGCGTGATTTAAGAATTTTTAATTAGTTTTTTTATATTATTTCTCTACTATTCAGTTAATTTCCAAATATGTACATTTTATAATATATAAATTTTACGTTTTCCTGTTACTGTTTTACTATTAATACAACCGATTACAATTTTAATTTTTTTTTATTATTTTTTTTTTGTTGATATTGTGGTATTTATTTAATTATATAAATAAAAAATTACCATACATTAAATCATGGTAACGGAAAATTTTAGGTGTGTGTTTTACCAAAATAGATGTATTTACCAAGCATTTTTACTTCCTAGACCATTAAAAATGGACCCTTTTTAAAAAAAATAATAAATAATACATTTCCATACACCAATTTAATGTAAAAAATAATACTTTTTCATTCAGCTGCTCTATCACCATTCGATATCTTCAATGAAATGGACATAAATGAAATTTTTCGGATGGCTTTAAAAGTCGTGGTAAATAAAATTATTTAATTATTCTAAGTAACAATTAAAGACCTTGGTGCAAAAACCGGCCAAGTCCACTTATCGCCACAATTGCGTTTTCCACTGGGTTTATAATTTAAAGCATCCTTAATTGATTGGTGCAAAAATCAGACAAGTCCAGTATACAATGATTTGTGATCCCGGACTTGACTGACCATACTTTCTGGGACAAAAACCAGTTATGTCCAGTTAGGTCCAGTTATATTTTTTTGATTTCCATAAATTTTTGATTTTAGGACTTGGCCGGTTTTTGCACAAGGTTTTAATTGGAAATTGTCATTTAAACCCATTGGTTTAAAAAATTTTGAATTAAAGGACATACATGCAATGGTCGATATTTGGTTTGATCTCACAGATCCACACAAGGTGGACAGTTTTCAAACCAACGTGAATGCGCATGTCCATTTCTATCGGTTTAAAAGTTTGTGAACAGTTAAGATAAAGAAGTTATCAGCGGAACTTTAGGTCCGTTTTTGACATTATCGAAGAAGAAGTGAAAAGAAGGAAAATTCCCCGAAATTTTGTTTTGTTTCGAAATGGATAAATATAAATTGTTTTTGTCAAAAAATCCTTTTAAAAAAATATATATTTTTCGGCCTGATTCTTTCCTCTAGAAGATTTTCAAAGTCAGAATCCGTTTCTGTATCGGAAAAGTCCAAATTATCCGAAAAATCAAAATCACTCTTTTTTATGTCTTGTCTTTTTAATACCAATAAATATAGATAGGAACAGCAAAAAGAAGAACAAGAAAAACGTATAAAAAAAAAGGTTAAGGCGCCCTGATTTTTTATCTTCAAAATATTCCTACTAAGTACTGCGCATGCTTTCGACAATTTATTATAGGGTTGGTATGCGGAAATGCGGTTGGACGCAAATCGATCTGTAAAATCTAAAAACAATAAATATACAGGGTGTTCCATTTAAGGCGGAAAAGCTTGTTATATATTAATAAAATTGACGTTTCGTTAAAGAAACAATTCTACCCAGTTTCGTTAACATCGACAAAGAAATAAAAAAATGGCAGCCGGAAAGTAGATTCGTGGGTACCTGGTATAAAAGTACCCAGAAAAAGGTTTGTGGGGAGGCAAGCCCCCCGAGGGTGCCGGCGAATTCGGATAAAAATTTTTCCCCCCCTCCCTCTTAAATGGCAAATGGGGGGCGTCCCCCCACGCGCTACGGCGTAGGTCTTAAAAAAAATATTTCTTAAGTCTTTTGAGGGGGGGCAAATGCCGCCCCCCCCTCGGGTTGGCCTCTGTATGTATAGGGTGTCCTATTTTCGTGTGTTTACGGGGTTTCTCGCTTATGGTGAAGTTACAAAGATGCGGTTTCGCGACACCGTGCTACTTTTTTGCAAACGAAAGATGCCGCAAACAGATTTGTCCTATTATTTTTTTTGCTCAGGGTGATTTTAAAAAAAATTGTACGGTTACCCCTGTATCTCGGTATCTGAAACTTATCGAAAAGATAAAAACGGGCCCTATAGAATTTTACGCAAAAAAGTGGCGTTTGAAATTTTCTCGGTTTTTTCTTTGAGATATTAGCCAAAGTTGCACTTTTTTAAATGGAACACCGTATATTTTTTCGTCATATTTGCCACACTGAGAGCTTCCTAAAAATAATTAGTCGAACCTTATTTTTATAAACAGATGCTGCTTATTTACTTTTTAACATAGGGGCTTTGGTTTAAATTAATGACGTCAAATTAATCAACGTCAAATGCCTTCTTCAAAAAAATAATCTGTAAATAAACATTTATTAACAAACAACCTAATGGTAAAAATAACAATTTTACCCTAAATTGTTCTTAGCCTTAAAGACAAACAACTACTAATTTTATAATCTATTCAATTTGAAGATGTCTTATGCATTTTGGCATAGCGTCTGATTTCTTAAAGTATTTTCAAATATGAAAGAACGGGCTCCAACCTCTAAAGGCATTTTCCGTGGCTTCTCTTAATTCCTCAATTGTTTCATACCTCCTCAGTATATTTTACCTTCTAAATATCCCACAAAAATAATCTAAAACTGAGAGGTCCGGAGACCGTGGTGGCCATCGAATAGGTCCGTGCGTGGTTATAAATCGATTAGGAAAGTGTGTTCCACCAGTGTTGTATCACGTGAGAGTTTAAGCCGGGCTCCATCTTGTTGGAAATAGATGTCATTTACTTGAACCAAAGGGAATATCCCATAAAGCAGCTTTTTCTTGAAGGATTTGTATGTATCTATCAAATTCAAATTTCCTTGGTAAATACAATATTTTAATTTTCTTCCCAAAATGAAACAAGAAACATTAAATCCAAACCTATATTGGCGTTCCCGGAAAAAATAACGTTTCATTTTCCTGGTCCAAAACCAGTTATTCCTATTAAGGATACCCGCACTGGTAAAATGGGCTTCATCCGACCAAATGATCTTCCTTTCAAATTATTCTGCCTTTCCACACATATTGAGAAACCAGTTACAAAACTCCCTCTCCGCTCAGGATCGCCAGGATGAAGATTGTGCCAAGTTTATACTTGTAAGGTTTAATTTATTCGTTTCAATATTGTTTCGACTTTTGTTTTGGATACTCCGATATTTTCTTTATTTCCCCAAGATGTCCCTGGGGTATTTTCAACTGATGCCAAAACATTTATTTCAGCTACTTCATTACTTTATTATAATTTTTTAGTTTATTAAATGACCCATATTGAATTAATTGTTTTTATTTTACGAAATATGCGCCTATCAGGCTGTCTTCTTTCAGGATATCTATATGGAAATCGAGAAAAAGTCAAATTTGAAAAAAATATTATTCGTTCTTTAAATTTTAGATAAACTCCCGCCTCATCGACGTCTTCGTTGGATAATATGAAACATGTATTATATCATACTTTTCAAAATTTCAAATTTTGGTTTGTGCCATATTTTTTAAATGATAACGTAATCTAGGAATAGCATTGAAAAAATTCAATAGCAATCATTTGACGTTGATTAATTTGACTGTCAAATTAAAAAATTTTTAAAATTTTTTAAACCAAAAAGCCGGGGGCCTATGGGTTTTAAAAAGTAAATATTTATAATTTCAAAAGGTGTATTTAAAATTTTTTTTTTTATACATATAAACACTGAATTTTCAAGTGACGTTGTTTGCTCTGCCTAGCGACTTGAAAATGTCGAATAGGATTTCGACGAAACGATGTAAAAATAAGTTTTTAAATATGTATGGAGTCCTGGAATGGACTTCTATAAAAAAAAATGGCGACTTATGGGAGTTTATTATAGTAAACGGTAATTTAATCTCCTATGTATTAAAAAATGTCTGTTAAACGTTTAAGGTCTTAAACAAAAAATTTAAGTAATTTTACAATAACATACCTTTGAATATAAAATTAATTGCAGGGATGTACAACTTCTTTTCTTTCAGGACACCACAAACACAGAAATAGAAAAGAAAATTGCGGGCTTTTATATCCTTCCACCCCATTGGGTCGAACTGCAGGGTGTTATAAATGTTAAGTCTATAAGCAAATGGATGTAACGAAGTTAACTTATTATAGTTCGTACACTCCTTAGAAAGAAATTGATTTAACTAAGTTGACTATTTACTTAAAATAAAAAGTTTTATTTTGTGTTTTAACCACAAAGTCTTGTATGGTAAATTTTACAATTATTAGAGTAAGGAAATATTTAAAAGCAAAAATTTATAAAAGCTTTTTATTATAAGGTAAAGAAAAGTAAAAATGACCTATAACAGTAAAGTTAAATGTTTTTTACACAAAATAACTTATTTTGTTTAACTTTATTATTTTTAAAATATGATATTTTATAAAATCCCAAAATATTATTTTAAATAAAATGTTTTTCAAAAGATTGTTTTTAGTCCAGTAAATGAATGGATAAAGCTGTAAATAAATCTGTACAGTTTTCCCTTATGGCGCAATTCTTAGGTCTTCGGGGATGCTTTCGAGCGAAAAAAAGTTTATCAACATTAACAGGTGGGAAAGGGCTGAAAATGGCCCCTCAAGGCCCGAAAAATGGGTTTTTCGCTAATATCTGCCAAAATATGCGAATTGAAGAATTTTTGTTTTGACAAAAAATAAAATCGATAGTTTTCGAGATAACGGGACCCAAAAGTTCCCTCATTTCAGCTGCCGCTCTACCGCTAGAATGCCTCTATCTTCATGGATTCACTTATAAGCGGGCGGACAAATTGTTGCATTACTCGGGCAATAATGTACATTTTTAATAATTCTAAGTTCATAGTTCATCGGAATGGGAAAACCCGTACCTGTCATTGCATATGAATTTGGGTCAATTGTGATTTTTCTAGAATATAAAAAAAGCAGTCAAAGATTTTTTTTACAATATTTTGAAAGTATCTCATTAATTTATTGATAGTTTAAAAAAAATGGTTTTTTATTACCATTTCTTTTTTATAATGAGACGTTAGCAAGTGTTCAATGATTCCAGAAAATTTTCTTCACCATCTTTCTTGCGTTTTGATTTTTCGGCGGCCATTTTTGCGAAAAATATTTGTGTTGCGAAAAAAATGGTAGGGACCATTTTTGTAGATTTTAAGGTGATCTTCATTTTTTGTTTAAACAAAAATTCTTTAATTCGCATATTTTGGCAGATATTCGCAAAAAACTCATTTTTGGGACTTTGGGGGGCCATTTTTCAGCAGGTTCCACGTCGAAATCGTGATAAACTTTTTCTCGCTCGAAAGCAGCCGCGAAGACCTAAGAATTGCGCCACAAATGAAAACTGTACAGATTTATTTAGAGCTTTGGGTACTTTTAGGTCTTCAGTTATTGGACTATTTACCAAACGTATAAGAAACAAGTACGTTCTTGCACCAATGGCAGTAATTCCTAATGTCATTTATGACAAAACGTTATAAAAAGTAAAAAGCTATCAGAATTTCCTATATTTTTAAAGCAAAATTTCTAACAATTAAGTTTAATTTTTTATTTTTATTTCATCTTAACAACGGTGGCCGACTTGCCACCGAAACGTAGATTATTGTTCCTAATTTTTTAGGTCTTTTAAGGGGTTTTTCTTCTTTTTTGTTGCAGGCGATCTGCAAGTTCAAAGGGGTCAATAGGGCTGAGCAGGCTCAGTTCGTTTTACCCCGGGACCTGGACCGAAGAGGTCCCTTTTTCCAAAAAGTAGTAAAGCGAGTCTCCCAAAGAAAACATACTTAAGTAATTCCTTTTGTTGTCAAAAACATTAATAATAGCATTTGTAATGATTACTTTCTTTTTAATTTCAAAGTCAAATTTTTTTCTATCCCTTGCCTTACTCCAGATCTCGCATCCTTCCTAACTCGAATCTTCCAAATTTTAAGAGTCCATTCGCGCCGCGAAAATTGAATCCAATTTGGGGTTCGGGGCATAATGTTTTTCTCAAAAACGGTATGAGTTATCGATAATTTTCAAAAATATATAAGCCAACATTAAATCTAGGCTTTTGCTGTAATAGTTTTTAAATTTGGATTTGTTTTTAAATATTTCCTCGAGTGAAAGTCACCCTAAAATCGGTTATGTTTAGATACTATTTTCTCTTACCTCGACTCATATTTTAAAAATCCGCTACAGCAGGGGCATAGATTATTTCCTTACCTTTAAAATGGTGTATAATTGTATTATGTCATTTAAGTAAAACATAGTTACCGAAAAACGTTATCTCCTGTAGGCTTGCAATCGGAAAAAACATCGCATCGATACACCGAATTTGGAAGAAGCCAAATAAAATATAATATTTTTAATGCGGCTATACGAAAATTATGGTGTGTGACTTTGTTAGTCTCCGCCCACCGTCTCCACGTCCTTTCGCCCGACCCCTAAGGTTTAGCGTAAATGCACCCTTAAAAAAGCTGGAAGATATCTTTGTTTAACTATTCCTTTGAATTATAGCCCCTTCTTACAGTTGGTCATAAAGCAATGGATAAATTAAGTTTTTACATTATGAGCATTACTTCTAGATTGTTCTTTAATATCATAAACATATTACTTTCATAGCCACAGCAACTTTTAAGCCAGAATGTGCCCCTTTTCTACCTTACACTTTAAAAGCATTTCAAATAAGGTCCAACTTTCGGAATTTTTGAGAGCTACTTCCTTGATCACACGGCAAGTTTGGGAAGGTACACAATTTGTGCCATAGGTGACTGTTAACAATTCAATGCATTTGAGCGTCTCATCGGGGAATTTCTCTATAGAATGTTCAGCAAGAATGTTTGCTTGGGGTCGATTTGACGGAACATTTTCTCAATGTCCGTCTTGAGTACATATTGAAAGGATCTAAATCTTAAGAGAATATCATATAGTTCTGGGTGTACTTGGTAAGCTTTGATGGTGACATTATTGAGGCTAAGACCGGATGTGGTCCCACAAGAAGCGTCGAACACTACACGCAGCTTGGTTGTAGTGCTTTCTTCCCTTATTACCGCATAGTGAGGTAAGAAGTTTTATTCTGAGAACTGTTATTTACTTGCGAGAGGGGGGCGTATTTGGCATGACCGAAACTGACATTATGCATTGATGATTTTTTCTACTCTTTGTAGTACTCAGGGTGTTTTGAAAATTTAGATTCAAGATTTAAGAATCTTTTCTTGGCGATTGCAAGAGAGTCTCCAAGCGTGGAGCTCTCTAAAGGTGATTTAGTGAAATGTCCACCTGAAATCTTCCATTAGCCAACACCTTTGTGTTGACAGGATGGCTTTGGATGGCAATTCCTTAATTACCCAGAATTTTTCTAGGGTGTCATTTAACCTTTTAAGGTCAGAGGGAGAGTCTTGACTTTGGACGAACAAGGAAACACTTGCTGAAGAGTCACTTACGCTTAAGTGAGAATGAGAAGAACATTGACCATTTTTAGGTCGAGAAAAAACACCACCCAGTATCCAGCCGTGGTGTGTGTTCAAAAGAGTGGAAAGGCCACGTCCAAGGTCCAAGCTTAACATGCCTCGAGTCAGCAATGCATAATAGAGATCAGAGCCGATCAACATATCGACCTCTGAGGTTTCATTAAAAGAAGGAACAGCCAGTGTTAAGTGACTAGGAATCTGCCAAGATTGACAGTTTATCCTGACTTCTATTTTTATCTTCACATTTACCATTTTGTTGCAAGTATTGCTTGAGAGTGCAATGCCAGATACTTCCGTGTATCTTAAGTAAGGGACGTAGTTCAGTTTTTAAATTAAACGTTCAGTAGTGAACTATGTTTGGGAACCATTATTTAAAATGGCTCGGGCTTGGACTTCTTGTCTACTGGCAGCAAGGATTTTTACCCGGCAGTAGCAAGCAGAACATCTTTGTTGCTCGGGCAAAGAGCAGAAACCGAGTAAGGGTCTGAGCATTGAGCCTTCTTGTTTTGAGGATTTGGATTTTGGGTAACCTGTACGTCTTTTAAAGTTATTTTTACAAGGGAGGGACTTGCCACTCACAATAAAGCAACTCGAAGTGCCACTCTAATACATCTCATTATACGACCTTCAGAAGCTGCCCTAAGCTTCTCCGTTATCCCTGGAGTGTCTAGATTGTGGAACATCCTACCTGCCAAGGTAATTCCTTTCTCTTTAAAGCATAGGTTCCCTATTAACAAACTGCATTCTTCCCTTAAGAGTTTATTCGCGCCGCGAAAATTGGATCCAATTTGGGGTTCGGGACATAATGTTTTTCTCAAAAACGGTATAAGTTATCGATAATTTTCAAAAACTATATGAAAACCAAGACTTAAATCTAGGCTTCTGCTGTAATAGTTTTTTAAATTTGGATTTAGTTTTTAATATTTCCTTGAGTGAAAGTCACCCTAAAATCGGTTATGTTTAGATACTATTTTCTCTTAACTCGACTCATATTTCAAAAATCCGCTACAGCAAAGGCATAGATTATTATCTTATCTTTAAAATGGTGTATGATTTATGTTATTGTAGTGAAAAATAGTTACCGAAAAACGTTATCTCCTGTAGGCTTGCAATAAGAAACAACATCGCATGGATACACCGAATTTGAAAGAACCTAAATAAAATAAAATATTTTTAATGCGGCTATACGAAAATTGTGGTGTGGGAGTTTGTTAGTCTCCGCCCACCGTCTTCACGTCCTTTCGCCCGATCCCTAAGGTGTAGCGTAAATGCACTCTTAAGACATTTATTGTAGAAACAAGAAAAATATATATTTTTTCTAATTAAAAAGTAAATCACTTTGTAACTAAACTTTTGTGTCAGTTTTTATGTTCCTGACATTGGGTTAGTTTACACTATTATTATTAAAATGAAAAGAAAAAGTTTTAAAGTTTTTGAAGGTGTGTTTTTTAATTATATGAGGGGTATTATGTTGTACAAGTAGAAAATAATCGGTATTATCGTCTATATTGACGATAACTATTCAAGCAAGCTCTTTTGCATAAATATACTTTTGCAGAATCCCAATCGAAAGAATTTCATAATGTTAGTAAAGTTGAACACTATGATATAACTTGTGCATTCCTGAACTAGAAACCTACTTTTGTTAACAATGAGTGAAAAAATGTATGTTTGTTTAATTCAGTACCGTAATATACGTTATTTTTAATTTCACTAACAAATGTAATCAACAATCAAGAGTAGGCAAAAAGCATAAAACGTATGAAAGCAGCTTTTAGGTCCCCTTATTACTGCATCATATTCGTCTGTCTTTTTTCCCGGCTTCCTACCCAAAAACGATTTTTTAATTTGATATTTTTTTACATCTTTAAATGATAACATTGATTACAAACTAAATTAAACACCGTTTTACATCAAATAACTTTATCAAAAACTAGCAACATGTCCCGGCTTCACACGAGTGGACATTTATTTTTTATAGCTTATGTTACTCACAATCAGTAAAAATGTAGTATTCTAAGGTGTAAAAAAAATAGAAATCGGTTCAGTAGTTTTTGAGTATATTTGTTACAACCAAAACTTCAAATCTTTTATTTTTATAATATTATAGTATAGCTCAGACGAAAGAAATAAACTATTCAAAAATCTATGTAGTATAGTATACAGGGTGTTAGAGAGAGCTAGCCCCGATAATATTTCCTATGTCATTGAGATGCGCAACCAAGATTTGATCCTTTGGAGAGTTGAAAACGATCTTTCCGCGGTAGCTACGCTGACCGGGACTGTAGCCAAAAGTAGAAAAAAAAAATTATGTTTGGGTACAAATCTTGGTCGCACGCCTCAATAAGATTAGCTATCGACCGTGGTATGACCAAATTATTTTGATTTTCTCTTTTCCATTTGGTCATCCAGAGTCGGTATTCATTTAAAAGTGTAGATCATTCACATAATTAACTGGTGGTACATGTGAAACCCTTTTATTCTTTTACAATATCGATATCCAAATTCCCGTCAATTGGGCTGGGTATAAAAACTCCAAATGAAAGAGGTCTAGTACTTCCGGAGATAATCTGTCCTCAAATTATTAATAAATTAATAGAGGTATGTATACTGATTTCCGAAAGTACTCTTCCACCGATTTCACCCTCATAATTTTTACCTGTTTGTTTGCCTTGAAATTGTACGTGGGGATATTAGGTTAAATCCTCAGCATTTTTTGGGGTTTTGATTGTAATACTTCTCTGTCATCCTTTTTTCCATCAGCCTATCGGGGTGTCAATAGACCGTGAAAGTAAGACTTTTCCAGTTACAACTAGTGAATTAGGGTTGTGGGAGACCACAGTGCCCACAACGTTGGATGCTCTAAATTTGCTTTCAAATGAGTACCCACTTAATATACATGTTTTATACATGTGTGAGGTAGAGCTATTTGAAAGTTGCATTATTTATCATCTTCCCCCACCCTTATTATTGGAAATACGACAAAAAGTCATTTACCAAGCTGATGCAGAATTATTTAGAGTTTTTGCTGATGTTATCTAAATTGTACCTAATACTAGATAATATTGGAGAAAATATAGGTTTTTTAATATACCGTTTCGGTTGCGTCATTCCGCGGTAGTTTTAGAAACTTGAAAATAAGTTCTAGCTATTTCTCTTGACCCCTTTTACTAAAAATATTTTCCCCAACGCTGTGCTATAAATCGTTTTCGAGATACACCCGGCGTATTTTCATATTTGGACACCCAGTACGCTCAGTTGTCTTCTGACCACTAACAATAAGCTACCAATAGACGACGTCGAGGTATCAACAACAACAACCCAGTTTACTGAGTTTCTACTGTTACAAGAGTAATCGTCAAGAAACAAAAGTAAAAAAAAAGAAACCGTCGTCCTAGAAGATGAAGGATGAAATTTGTGTAAAAAAACCACTCTCGCGTCCTTTGTCAGGCCCTTTGACCCGTCCCCGAAAAACCACCTCCGATACGACCGCTGCGAGACCGAGCGCGAGACCGAGCGCAAGACACCACTAACGTACTCACTTTGTGCCTCCTGTATGTACCTAAATGAGGGAATGCACTTTTTGTAGCAAATATGGGCTTTTATTCCCAATGGATTTTTTGCGCTACTTTTTACTTACTTTTAAGCAGGCATAAGGATCCTTCATTTTTAATTAGTGGACCATTTTCAATTTACCATTTCCAAAGACTTAGAAACATGTTTATGAAAGTGAGAGTAATTGTATAAAATAAAATCAAAATGCATTGCAACTTGCCTTCGTTTTACATGTAGGTATGTCTTATTCCTCTGTTTTAATGAAACCAACTGGTAATCTACAGTATACTTTTGTCAACTGTCAGGCGCGGATCCACCGTTGTGGGCACGTAGGCATGCCCACAACACTAAATCACTAGTTGAAACCCGGTAAAGTCCCATTTTCACGGTCTATTGAGATCGATAGGTTGATGATAAAAAGGATGCTATAGAAGTATTAAGATTAAAATGCCAAAACGCTGAAGATGTTACATTAAAATAACAACGTACAATTTTAAGGCTAACAACCAGGTCCAATTATGAGGTGAAATCGGTGGAAGAGTACTTTCGGAAATCAGTATAGATACCTCCATTAGATTCAATAATTAATGATTTTGAGGACAGATTATCTCCAGAAGTACTCGACCTCTTTCATTTGAAAGTTTTTATACCTATCTCAATTGACAGAAATTTGGATATCGATATTGTAAAAGTAAAAAAAAAACGTTTCACATGCACCGCCAGTTCGTTAGCGATAATGAATCTACAGTTTTAAATAAATACCGACTCTGGTTAACAAAATGGAAAAGAGAATTTTAAAATAATTTGGTCATACCAGAGTCGATAGCTAATCTTATTGAGGCGTGCGACCAAGATTTGTAGCCAAACATAAAAAAATATTCTACAAATGTGTCTACACTAACAGTAGCTACCGCGGAAAGATCGTTTTTAACTCTGCGTAGGATCAAATCTTGGTTGCTCGCCCCAATGACACAGGAAAGATTATCGGGGCTAGATCCCTTAAATATTCATAGAGATGTGCACCTGGATGTAGACGAAATAATTATTGTTTTCGCAAAAGAGAAACGTAAGTGATCATTGCCTATACTATATACTGTATAGATAAATAAATAAATTACAAATTTAAGCTTACGCTTAAAGCTAAACCCAAAAAAACCATAAAAAATTTTGACTTTCTATACAAAGCTGCTGGGAGATTCTAACTTTGTATAAGTAGAAATCTTATTTCGGTATATAGTTTCTTTGGGAAAGTTGTTCAGATTGATGGTCTGGACTAGAGCATAGACTTCATACCATGGTAGAAGGATTCGGCCAATTTCCCAACATTGTACTTTACTATAATAATATAAAAAGTAGAAGATTTGTATTTTTGGATGTTTGTAACAAACATTCTTAAAAAACTACCGAACCAATTTCAATTTTTTTTTTTACCTTTAGAATACTATATTATTAAAAATAAATGTCCACTCGTGTGAAGACGGGACATAATGTTGCTAGTTTTTGATAAAGTGATTTGATGTAAAATGGTGTTAAATTTAGTTTGCAATCAATGTTACCATTTAATGATGTAAAAAAACGTTTAATACATAGGTAAGTACATGATTATTCATGAGTGTTTTATTTTCGAAAACCAATGAAACCAACAAGTAATGACTAGTATAATTTTGCCAACTCTTGAACAATTTTCCAACTCTTCCTAACTTTGCCAACTTACCAAAGATTAAATGGGGAGCAGGTAGCAGTTATACCAAAAGTCAAAAGTAATAATTATTCATCACATCGGCAACACGTTAGTGCAAACTTCCCTTAGATAATCTTCTTGACAAAATGGCGATTTAAATACTTTAATGTACTCGTAGTTCAATGCTTAATATTTTTTCAAATTTACGAAAACTTTTGCATAATTCTTCTTGAAAAGCATTCGCCCCCACACTTCTCCATGGTTTCAAAGCCAATTCGTCAATTCAGACCAGACAGTGCAACTGGAAAATAAAAGTTAAAAAGTAATCTATGCTGCCACCTATGAGCAGCTTATACAAATGCTACATAGGAGTTTTATTGTTTGGATTTGTGTATAGCGGCACCCATACATGAATGTCAACGGGTAAATTAAAGCAGAATTCTAGATCAGCCGTCAATAATTTTTCAAAATGGGACTGTCTGACACAAATCAGCTGATACAACAAGCGATCAAACATTAAAAAAACGAAATTTTTACGATTGGGAAAAAAATTCATTGAAAAATTCATTTCCGGATTTCAGATTAAGACAGGCCCAATACATTCCAAGTTTCTGTTTGAAAAACATCACCTTTTAACACGGGTCGGTAGCTAAAACTGGGGGATTGGACTGTATTTCCCTTTGGGAAAGGGGGTTTTTTTAATTGCAATTCAAATTGTAGCAGCCAAACCAACGATGTAAACGCGCTCAAGTTCAATAAAATCTCACGTCAAAAAGGGGGCCGAGGGTTTTTGCGGCCGCAAACCGTGTTTTCGTGCCAAAAAATAATAACATGAAACTGTCGAATGGTCCGCGAGTAGTTACAATAAACAAGACAGACACGGGTTTTGGATTTAACAAAAAGGGGCCAAGTGAGGAAGGTGGTCAGCTGAGGAGTATAAATGGAGATTTACGCCCTGCAGATGTCACCCTTTTGGATCATGGGGCTGCAGAAAGGCCGGTTTTGAAAGGGGGACAGGATTTTAAAGTGAAAAGGTTGTATATAATTGGGGGTTTAGATTATTCAAGTCTGCAATGTTATTTTATTGATTTTTTCTACTTGGAATAGCATTAGATTACAAATACAGATTTTTTTAAAAGTTTATACTTATAACATTGTTGTAAGGAACAATGCTGCCCTTTTATTATATTATCTGTGTTGCCTAGCACATCTTGTTAGATGTCTTCAGAATGTGAAACCAAAATTTTACTAAGATTTAAAGTTGAGTATTTTAAATGACTGATACCTAAATATTTTTCTGATTATATATTACTGAAGTTAGTATGTAGGTACATTATTTCTGTCTTGGTGTGGCTAAATTAATCTTACTTTCCTATGTTCGAACCGAAGTTTGAACACATTGCTTAATATCAACTTGTACTTACTGTGACTTACATAACTTATTTTTGAAGTGGGTACCTATCTTACTCACAATGTTTTTTGGTGCCTAACAATGATTGATATAGCCCAATGCCCTAAAATAAACATAACTGCCTTAAAAAGTTTCTTTTAATAAAATCTTAAAGGTAAAATTGTGTTTTTGATTTTATTTTCGGTAATTGTCTCAAAAAGCTGCCCGAAATTTCAACGGGGGTTTTTTGGGGCGCGGGAACAACGAATTGGCAACGTTTTTTACGAGATTTTTCATCATCAAAGTTAAAAACAAACTAACCTAATTTTCCCCTATACCCCCCTCCTTTTTGTACAGAATTCTGATTTTACACGGGGCACAAATATTTTAAAACACCTTTTAAAACCTTGATTTTTATTTATTTTACACCTTTTTCCATTAAAGCAACTTTAAGTTCAAAGGCAGCAACCACATTTGTTTACAAAAAGGCTAGTGTATACATGGTTGCCTCACGTTGGGGGTGAAAGTGGAGGTTTGCAATTAAATGGAAAAAAAAATGTAAAATTAATATAAAAATGTTTTTAAAAGGTGTTTGTGAAATATTGTGTACCAATTTGGTGTAAAAATCAAGAATTCTGTGCAAAAAGAAGGAGAAATAGTGTAAATAAGGTTAGTTTGGTTTTCAACTTTGATGATGAATATCTCGAAAACGAAACGTTGCCGAAAATTTTTTTGCAGATTCCAAAAACAGCGCCCCAAAAAACCCCCGTATACCAAATTTGGTCAAAATCGGAGAGGAGGCAACTTTCGAGACAATTACCATCTTTTCTGTACCTACGTAAAATAAAGTGCATTAATTTGCGTTAAAAAAATCCTCACGCCTTATCATTTGTCAAACTGCAGTGGCCCAGTTTTTTGGGGTTGTTATGCATAATTCCTAATACTTAAGTCCCTTCTTATATTTCTAGGAATAGGTTCTGAATTTTTCTGTATAGAAATATATTCATTCCTACAGGACATGTAGCAGTTTTACATACATCTTAAAATCAGATAGAATTACCCCCTAAAACAGTACTGCATAGAAGTTTGAGATTTATTTATAAAAATTCCCTTCCTATCTTTATTTTTATATTAGTTTTAAAAGTATTAGTATTATAATTTAAAAAAATATTATTAATGAATTAAATTAAACTTTGTCTATTCTTATTACCCATTTATAATAACATCATTGAGAAATAACAGTTTCATTAATCATAAAATATACCTTTGTACAGAAGGTTCTTTTGTTTCACATACCTCAGGCATTTAACTAAGTTTGAGATGATGCATTTTCAAACATTTTTTTTCATTATCATCTTTAATCTAAACATTCTTGGCTCTCTTATTTTCTTTTGGGTTGATGTATATCATTTATTATAAATGGTCACACTTCTAGCTTTTACCCAATTAGCTGGATACCCCAGGGCCACATTAACATTAACAACTTTCTTCCTTTCAGTACTAATACC
This sequence comes from Listronotus oregonensis, assembly GCA_019359885.1. Taxonomy (NCBI): domain Eukaryota; kingdom Metazoa; phylum Arthropoda; class Insecta; order Coleoptera; family Curculionidae; genus Listronotus; species Listronotus oregonensis. Next base: position 19,391 of record JAHBCN010014667.1, read on the forward strand.
ATCCCATCTATATTTTTACTGAAGTTTTTTTACTGATGATAGGACCTTCACTCTAATTTTTCAGTTTCTCATAGAACATTAGCTCACCATAGAAAAAAACCAATCATACCCAATGCATTTTAAATAGGAAATATTAGCTATGCTTGGGGTCATTAATGGTTTTATTAAATAAAAAATAGACCTTAAAGGCCTTGGAACAAATACTAGTATGCCATTTAATCAATATATGTATAAGCAAAAATAACTTTTAAAAACTTTAACTAAGCATACTTGGCACATTGTTCCAAAACTACTACAGAAGGTAAAGTCGAGCTTGGTTCACATAGCATTCTTGATTCCATCCAAGAAATGGATTTTCCTCTTATTAATAACCCCACCATTACAAGTGGCTTGACAAGAAGGCTTTCTTCTCTTGCCTACTGAGGAGCTGTCAGTGGCAAGTTGTGGTTACATTTTAGACTATGAAACTTGCTGCCTTCAGTGATCTTTTTCCTCCCAAGTCCTCTCTTCAAAACACCTAAATCTCATGTTAATAAACCTACCCTTATTTCACTTAACCCCAAATATATTGGTACTTGGTTTTAACCTGTGACTGTCCCAACGTTTTCTCGTGTTTTACCCCATCATAACTTCGGTATCATACCACATAAAGATATTAACATTGTTATTTAAATTCACATAAGTATTCTAATCATCTGTAAAAAAAATTAAAAAGTTAAGTAGTTTCTGGGATATTCTATCTTGAAAATAGAATCGAATGGTGAGCTCCGCGTCGTTGCAAAGTTTACGTTATTATGAATTCAATGGAATTTGTTTTTTTAAACGAACACCCTGTATTTAATTCAGTTTTGAGTTCTGCTTAAAATTGTTATACTTTTTTTAAAGTTTTTTTATAACAATAACAGTTTCTGAAAGAATTAAGATAAAAGTAATACTTAATTGTTTTACCTACAAAACCTCAAGAAGTTCCTGGAAATCTGAATTGCAATATTTTTATAAAATTTTTACAAAAATGGATCATTTAACTGAAACCCAAAGAATAAAAATTTAATGATACTGGATTATGGGGACGGAATGAGAACACAACAAGAAGTTTGTAATATTTTAATGAAAATATCCTGACAGAAATCTGATAACAAGATCTATTTAAGCAAAGTTTTAAAAAAATCCTCAATCTGACACGAAAAGATGCTGCACACTCTGGCCGACCTAAAAGTTCAACAGATGGTGATAAGGCTCTGAACGATTTGTTGAGTTTAGAGAAAAATCCCCACCTTTCTACTAGAATACTGGGAGAAGAGAACCACATTTCCCATATGGAAAAAATTTTATTTTTTGGAACCCCATTTTCATAAAATTTTTTCGGGGGTTTTTTTGGGCGTTGATCACGAATCTAAAATTTTTTTCCGGCACCTTTGGGGGTTTTTTAGTTCGAGGCCTGGAACAACCTCTTTTTTTCTTTTAAACTGAACCAACAAATGGGAACATACACTGATGAGGCACTGATATATTAAACAAATACACTAAAATTTCAATAATTTATTTCTATTTTAAGTAAAACTGATCTCAAACGAATCCATTTTTTTCCGTAAGAAGATTATTTTATGATGTATAACTTTGCCTGATTTAGAATTTTGTTGTATAAAAACGGATTTTATTTTTTTATTTAAAATAAAAATGAACTTTTGTAAATTTTATGTATTCGTTTATATAAATGCCCAATCAGTGTATGTTCCATTTTTGGTAACAGTTTCAAGAAGGAGGAATTTTGGAAAAAATGTTTTTTTTGAGGTTAGTTACTTGGAGGCCCATAACTTAAAAAAACCCGCTTGGGAAAAACTAATTTTAGATTCGGATCAGGCCCCCAAAACCTCCGATGCAAAAAAATTTTTGAAAATCGGCGTTGTCCAAAAAAAATTTTTACCATAATTTTAAAATTAAAAATTAAGTTAAGTTAAGAAGATAACCAACTTTTATATTTCTTAACTTATTTTAATTTTTTAACATTTACATAAAATAAAGTAAACGTTTCGTCTTTAAAATAATTAAACTCCCACACAATAACATCATAAAATAGGCTAACAGAAACTCGTCTTTCCCATGCATTATGAAAAAATATAACAAAACTATTTTTTTTTATTCTATTATTTAAGTAATATTTAAAGTTAACAAATTACCGGGTAGCTGCCAGAGAGTGCACCGATAAAATAGAAATCACAAAAAAAAATTTGTATGTTTTCATACAAATGTCTTAATTTATATTAACTTAATTTTTGTTAACTTAACTGAACCTAATTTTTCTGCATAATGCTTGTGAAATTATGATGGAGCGCTGCAACGCCAATCCAGATTTTGTCCCCCAGATAGTCTTCTCTGACGAATCAACCTTTTTTTTAAACGGAAATGTTAATGGACATAATTGTCGTTATTTAAAAGGGAAAACCCTCATAAAAAGGAAAATCACACCCAGTTCCCCTCGAAAAAATAAATGTTTGGGCTGGTATAATAGGTTAATAATAATTGGCCCATTCTTTATGGAAGAGACCTTAAATGGGGAAAGATGCCTGCAGCTTTTAAGAAATAAAATTGTCCCGGCTCTTGTGCAACTATTTCCAAATAATTGTAAGTTATGTTAATTTAATTTTTTTACTACTATATGCCTACGGCTCGTCTGACAAACTTTCCCATTAGTAAAGAAAGTAATACTTTACTTTTTTTGATTATTTTAAAAAAGATATTTTGGGCAATAATCAAGCCCAAGTGACGAAATATGGTTTAGCAGGATAACCCACCCTCACTATACCCGTAATGTTCGGCAGTATCTAATAATTTTTTTTTTTTGGGAAGATTTGGATTGGGGA
>JAHBCN010014668.1:0-22195 GCA_019359885.1 Listronotus oregonensis
AACTTCGTTTCGACTACCCCTACCCCCTTTTCCTCTGCGACTTTTCTCGATTCCTCCTTTTTTCACCCCCAAAAAACCCTATATTATGGCGACTTCCCAAGGTTAAAAAAGTCACGACCAAAATTTTTTTTAGCTAAAGTTACTGGAAATTTTGTTGAAAATGTGAATTTAAACTTGTCCGATAAAAATTTGTCCGTTTTTTTTCATGTCTACCCCGCTCGAAACATGCCTAATGACAGGGTATTGAAAACCGATCACCACTTAGGAATTTTTTTGGAAAAAATTAATTGTAAATAATTTATAAAATACCATTTTATGTTTGTCCGACAAATTTCAAGCCGTTTTTTTTCAGTCCGACAGCTGGAAATTGGAATTTTGACGGGGTAAAAAATCGTTGACCAAAACCCCTAATTTGCACTTTTTTTTTTAAATTTATTGTAGAAAATAGTGATACACCTCCCCGACAATTTAGTGTCCGCATATTATTAAAAAATCATTAAATACGTTAAAAAGGGCCATCCGTTAAATTACGTCACTTTTAAAAAGGGGGAGGGTGTAGAGCATTGTGAAAGGGGAATTATGGTGGTTTAAAAGAAAAGTTTAGAATTAAAAGTTATGCCTTAACACCAAAACATGGCCTCCTAATTTTTTTTTTTGAAAAACCAAAATTTTTTTTAAAAATATTTACCTTAAACACTCCCATAATTTATTTTAAATCAAAGTAATTTTGCATAATTTTGTTCAAATTCAAGCATATTTGGAACATTAACAAATTTTTTTAATTTTTTAAGGAATCACAAACTTCATGTGTGTTGCAACGTTATTAAACACAACTTTAAAATTTAAAACATTCTTTTTAAAAAGGTAAAACATTAGTAATGATTAATGAAAAATGCATATTAATAAACGCTCTTTTAAACTGCGAAATTTTTATTTTATATATTTATTAAAAAACTGTACAAATTAAAAAACATCATTCAAAAACCTACCAAAATTATCGCGGATACCTATGAAAAAAAAAAAACAAATGAGGGTTAAAAATAAAAGTTATGACAGTTTGGTGACAATAGTTTTTCTTTCTTAAATAATTATTCTTCGCTTATTAAGTTTATTTGATTTTGAAGGCCGAATTAGTTTTAATATGTAGAAATAACTTTAAATCAGTACGTAAACGCGAATTTTTATATATATATATATATATATATATATATATATATATATATATATATATATATATATATATATATATATATATATATATATATATATATATATATATATATATATATATTTTAACAAAATTATAATAAGTCACTAATGAAATAGTATTGAAAATTTTAATATATTAAAAGGGGATTAAAAAAAAAAAAAAACAGGGATTTTCATAAGTTAAAATGGTTCTAAATAAAGGGAAAAAGATGTAAAATTACATAAGAAAACATAATACAGCTTTAGAATGTAATTTAGTGTATAAATGAAACAGAATACATCCAAAATCTGACATTTATAGAAAATCAATTTTATTTAAGCCTCGGAGCATAAAAGTAAAATGTTAAAGGACACTACCAAAAGCTTCCCCTGAACCTAAAAGATTATAAATCGATATAAAATAATGTTAGAACATAATAATTTCAAAAACAGGACATAAATATACAGTATATACAAAAAATACAAAAATAAAGACATGACAGGTTGTTACGAAGGGATAGAAAAGTACATAGCTTATTATCACCTTATAAATAGATTTGAGTTAGGATAGATCTTAGAATTTTTTTAATAGGGATAAGATAATTACAAAAACAAAGAACCCCTATAAAAAGAACTGTTTAATGAACTCAAAAGTGACTTAGATTAAGTGAAATGGACAGGTAAAGACAAGTGTTGTATTTTCATTAAAATTACAAATAGTGGAAATAAAAAAGAGAAAGTGATATAGTGAACAGTATAGTAAAAACATTCATTTTCTAAATTAGATATTAAAAACGGGTAAAAAACTTAAAAGGGGTTACCAAATAATTACATTTGTAATCATAGTAAATAAACAATGTTTATTTATGGACAATAATGTTGAATTGTAAAATGATTATAAAATTTTTAAGGAATCATATTAATCTTAAAAAAATGTCTTTAATTATGTATATTTAAGTTTGTAAAGTAGGTAGGAAAGAAAACCTAAAGTTTTTTGTAAATTGGAAAATAAGTAAAAGTTACGTACGCCATTTATCATGCATCAATAGCTTTAAAAGAAATTTGCAAACAAACTCAAATTAAAACATAAATTTGTTTAACCAAATGAAAAGAAATAAATTTATAATAATTTTCATTTAATAACAAGGGCCAATATAAAGAAATAAACATAGGGTTTTATAAAGAAAAAAATATACCCAAAAATTTAGTATAAAATTTAAATAAATTTTTCTCAAGTAAACCTGGAAAGCATCCATTTTTATAAAATTATTCATTTGTTTCAATGAGTATATAAGCAAAAAAGCCCGAAAACGGCATCATTCACATAATTCAGTTGCTACCGAAAACTTAATAGTTTATTTTAATAAAAACAAATGAATGGTCAAACATCAACAAAGAAAAATATTCTAACCTACTATTTTGACAGAAAGTAAACAAACGAAACAAAGTTAAGTTTCCAGTATAAATATAAAGTTAAATCATCAGAAAGTTTATAAAAGTGTTAATACAGAAACAAATCAAGTTAAATACCCTGTGTTAATGGTAATTAATCCAGACAATTAAAAATAAACCAACAATCCAAAATCGACAAACGTCAACAAGTATATTTTTCGACACGTTCGATACTAACACCACACTAGAACAGCTTTGGACATTTATTTATGGGAAGATTTACAAGTAAACCAAAGGGAAAACGAGATTATTTAGTTTTAGTATCCTTTTTTTATAATGTTTATGACAAATAGTCAAAGTTCATTTTTTATTGTTCCTGTAATAATAAGAGTTTATTTTATGTATTGAAAAATGATAGGAAAAATAAATATTGCCAACATAACTCTAAAAAAAGAATCATATTGCCAACGTTACTTTAAAAAAAAACTATAAAATTGAGGCAAGACATAGATATAAATATTAAACATAATTATGAATTAAAAATATATGATTTAAGATTTAAGAATAACAGCATTATTATCATTTTTTTTAAATATTTTATCAAAAATTAGTATTTATAATAAATAATTTATTTTGAAAATTATTCAAATTTTTTATTTTGTATGTATGTCCAGATAAATGTATGAGATAAAAGCCAGAACTCAAAGGGATTGAGAGTTTCAGAAAGCCGGAGTTGACATACTTAAAACCCCACAGAATTAAAATTAATTGTAACCCAATCTCGCTAAATTTATAACAAAAAAACAAAATACCAATATATAAAATATAATATAATATATTAACTATAATTAAAATATATAATATAATTAATTCGTTACAAAAAATATATATATATATATATATATATATATATATATATATATATATATATATATATATATATATATATATATATATATATATATATATATATATATATAAATTATTTATAATTTTTCATAAAATAAAATACTTTATTGGCAATTATAAATATATGTTCAAAAGTTTTACGAAATTTTTTTTTTTTTTTGCCGGACTAACGATTTGCGGATATATTTTTGTCGGACAATATTTTTTTCCTTTAAAAAATACTTTTCTTTCGTGTGTTATGTTTGACATGTGGTAAACGATTTTTTATACCCCTTCAAAATTCCAATTTCCAGCTGTCGGAGTGAAAAAATGCGGCTTGAAATTTGTCGGACAAACATAAAATGGTATTTTATAAATTATTTACAATTAATTTTACCACAAATTACCTATGTGGTGATCGGTTTTCAATACCCTGTCATTTGGGCATGTTTCGAGCGGTAGACATGAAAAAGTCGGACAAGTTTAAATTCACATTTTCAACAAAATTTCCAGTAACTTTAGCTAAAAAAAAGTTGTGGTCGTGACTTTTTAGAACCCTGGGAAATCGCCATAATATAGGTCTTTTTCGAGCGGAAAAGCGAAGGAATCGAGAAAAGTCGCAGAGGAAAAGTGTGGTAGACTCGTCGAAACGAAGTTCCTCACGAATTATAAAGTATGTGGTAATAAACTTGCCAGGGGGGGCCTGGTCTGTGGACTATACTTTTTCTACTGATTACCTTATTTTGGCCTAAAAATAGACTTAAATATTTTTCTTCTGCCGACTCTATATGGTAAATATAACATTAAAATCTTACATAGTAATGCACCTTAGTCACGTAATAAATATTGCATTAAAATCTATTAATGTACATTTTTTAGAGAAGTATGTCCGTTCCAGCAAATTTTTCTTCAGCTGATGAATATTTAGAAACTGCTTTACGGTTTTTAGAAAAATATAAATGGTTATATGTTAGCAAAAATACTGATATTTTAACTCAACAAGTACTTTTAAATTTTTCCGAGGAATGGGTTACCTATTTTAATCTTCTTTCCATTGATGACCTTCACAAATTGGTATCAGGACGCGTCAAAGTAAGTTTGGATTTCTATCTTATAGCACCCCTTAAGAAAGTAAAGGCTTACAACAGTAGCGCTATACTTGATTAGAATATTTGGAAATAGTTATGATTTTCTAATATTGTATATACCTTTTTTTCTTACGGTTATTAAAAATGTATTAAAAAGGTTTTTCAGCTACACGACTTCTTTAAGACTAAACAGATTAATGTAAAAATTTAGCATTAGATAGACAATGGCACAAGAAACAAAAGTTATATAATGCCCACGTACGCTTTTACCCAAGGGAGTGGTGTCACCCCTTCTCAGTAGTAAAAAATTAAAATATACAAAATAACTGCAGAAATCCACAGAAAAACACATTTGAAGAAAAAAATGAACTTTTCGAGTTATTCGGAATCAAAAGTGATCGTTTGTTATCAAAAATATGCTCGATTTTAAACCATTGAACGATAACTCGGAAACCGTATATTGTATCGTGGAGAGCAGAATTAAATTATGGTACGTTGTAGATAACTTCTTTGGAAACATGAAATCAAAGTTAAATACTTCGATTTCAAATGACGGAAAAAAACTTTTTTTGGAAAAAACTCAAAATCCTTTTTTAAAGAGCCTAAAAAATTCTTTAAAATGTTTCTGTATAAATATTAACGAAGTTGTAATTAAAATAAAGTTGTATGATTATTTTTTAGCAAAAAATCTGCAATAAAACCTATGTCATTTCGACCAAGATTAAAATTAAATGAGTGGGTTTGATGCAAAGGGGTTGATTGGTCGCGTGCCCATATTTGCACTGCAGCCTACTGGCCTATTGTCCTTCCCAAAGAAAATAAGTAAAAGTGACTTACTTAACCAAATTAAATTAGGCATAAAATATGAGGCTTAATAATTAAAAATAAACATTTTGGCAAAAAGGTAGGTACTTTTACATTAAATTTCATATTTTACTCTTAATTCTTTTTTTAATATTAATATATCCCCTTTGCATGTAACCCACTCAAATGTATTCCATGAATTAACTTTTTAATTTGGGTCTCAATACTACGTTTCGGAGGTTTCAGAGGTTTAGGATTTGTAATTAATCAAAAAGCGCCCGATTTTAATGAAAGAAAAGAAATTGAATTTTCTAAAAAAATATATATTTTTTTAACTAAATAACTAATATGTAAAAATGGTAACATAAAAAAGTGTAGCTTTTTAAGTTTTTCTTTTTCTTTATTTACCTCTGTTGGGTCAAACTGAGATATGACTGTTTAACGCTTACATTTAAGTGCGAATACGACCTACGCAGAGTCCTTTTTCCTTAATTATTTTAAAAACTTAAGTTCCCATTAGGTTTAACTTCCCTTGGCTTATAAGTCTTACTAATTCCCTTAAAAATCGTTATGCCCGAAAAATCATGTGCGCTAAAATGGTGAAATTTTCAGGAGCACACATTTTTTTGTAATAATCATACGTTATTTACTTTTCTTTACTTTATGTAGTTTTTGTTTTAAATCCTTAGTAACCTCAAAAGGAGGTTGTTAAGGGTTCAAAATTTTTTGTAGATCATCATCAGCGAAGCAAAGATTTTTAAAAATTTAAATGATTTTTTAATTAATTAAGAATATTAATTCAATTTTTTAAATTTATTTCAAATAAACTTGTCAAAGATTTTAAGCACTAGAAATTTATTTTTTATAAGGGTTGGTTTTTAAGGCGAAACACGGCGGGCAACAAAAATTATTTTTGGAGTCTTAACCGGTCAAAATGAATTTGATTACATCGTTAAAAGTCACTTATAATTAAATTTGTACAGTTTTTTGTTGGATAGGGTGGTGTTTAGGGGTTGTTGCTTTGTTTGTAACGTAATAATAAACATACCTTTTGACCAAAAAAAATGTATCAATAATTTTTATAAATGTAGAGTCAACATTTAAAGATTAGAAAGGTTATTTACAGTTTTCGTAGTTTTTCTCTTAAGGGGTGGATTTCACCACCTAATAATAAACAGTGTATAACCCCAATATATAAATTTTGTTTTTGGAGGTAAGATAAGCCTATATTAAACAAATTTTGAAAGCTCAAATACAAAACTCTTGTTATTATTATGGCTGCAGTCAGTCTTCTTTCACATTCATTCTGGTGTTCCTGGTTCTTTCTCAATTTTATTTTTACAACCTTAACAAAGTTTATATGTTAATTTTTATGGTTATTGGTACAATTCTAAGGATTTCGGACTATACATAACACATAACTCATTTTTAAACTCGATGACTGTTCTATTAGGGTAGCCAATATGCTACTGGAAGCACGATAATTCATAATTGTTTTTTGTCAAAAATTTTTAACACTAACATTTTGCGGATTTTGCTACTCTTAAATATTTTTTTAGTATTAAAAACACCCTTAAATAAAAGTCACACCGGTTTTGGCCATAACATGTCTATTAGTTCCTATTAATGTGCGTCGTTTTAATTTTAAGCACGAACAAACCTAAAAGCTCTAAACTGAATCAAAACCTATGTAAATACACTAATTACTATGAAACAAGATATAACACAAAACAAATTAGAACGTAGTAGTAGCAAATACATATGTATGTGATTTTCAGTGCGCCGAAGTGATCTTTCAATTTTTTAATTTCAAGTTCACGGGACATTGTTGGCCACTTGTTACAGTGGATAATTTCAGTAATTTTGCAAAACATATTTTTATAAACAATAAAAAATGGCAACAAAAAAACTTGTATGTAATAGTTTAAAGACAATAACTGTAGATATTAATGTGGTGGATTCATTTATTATAAAATATTCTTTGGGTTACTCCTCAAGCATACATGAAGGGACTTTTTGCTTCAGGTTCCATTTTATAGACTTGTGCAAGCAGCGTGGACAGTGTGTCGATTGACGCTCACGAGGGTGTAAAATGTATGACGCGCCTCACACAACCTCTCAGACTCAAGTCAACCTCAACGTGCATGTCGTATACCCTGCTTTTACAGATGGGGCTTTGAAAAAACACGTACACACACAAGCAATTGCAACGCACACGCTCTCGGGCCGATGAGCACAAGCAAGACATCACTACTTGCCCTGTGTCAGTCACAGGCAAACACACTCACCTGCACATACGGGCATCTCGCCTAAGAGTGCCTACCCCACACGCTCCAGTGCCTTACGCACCGGACAAACTCATTACATACACGCTTTTTAAAAGTAAGGCAAACACGAACATTACACACCCACACATACACACATTTGCACAAAGGCCTAATCCTAAGGTGTCATGCGAATCCGTGCCGAAGGGAATGAATGATAATGAGCTCATCATCATCAAGAACGAAGCCTCCGGGATACCAGGCGAACTCTCGCAGTAAACAGCCTTGCATCTGTAAGGGGGCACTGCAGATGTGGACCTTTACATCCTCCGTTCTCATGGGAACTTCATGAATAAAGTGAAGCAGTCTATAAATGAAAAAACAAGCTCGGATGTAGACGCCATGCTTGTACGCTCTGAGTCAGGTGATACGGATCACCACGACGTAACACTAATTGACAACCTTTAGAGTACTTTATAACGAGAAACGAGCACAACTGCAGTTGGTTTCCCAATATCTATAATCAAAACACAACCTAGCTATACTACAATTTAAGGTCACAAAAAACAAAGCAAAATGTGCTTCATAAGATGCAGGAGCATGTTTGGTAAAACCTGGGGGTTTGGACCAAAGATTTATTTATTTATTTATTTCACGGGCATTGCCCAATCTTTACAAAGGTAAAAAAGAAATATAAAACTAAATTGTACATAAATCACATAAAAATACATTATCACAATCAGTGGCATTAGGAAAGTTAAAAATTAATAGAACATTAATGATGCCTAAGATGGTTTTTAAGAGAGCTCTCAGAAACATGAAACAGATCTATATTAAGCTCATTTGAATTTCTCATGAATTTCTTATGAAGATGATGCTTTGTTTGTACGTAACAGTCATTAGACCGATAGTGACCTACGGCGCTGTGTATAGTGGCCTAAAGTGCAACAAATAACGACAGGCATGAGACTAAACCGTCTGCAGAGCCTGGCATGTTTGTGAATCACCGGCGCCCTAAGAAGCATACCTTCTATGGCTATGGAAACTATCCTAGGCTTAACTAATATGGTCACACAAGGGCAACGAATATTATCGACGAACAGCTTTTGGTCATGAGATCAGATCATATGACAGCCATATAGTGTCTGATGCGATCCCGACATATGGACAAAGAGAACACCTTAGAGACTTTTCAGAGGCCTGGTTTGGTACACCGATCACTCAAAGGAAAGTGATGGAGTGCTGGTGTATTTGGGGTATGGCCCAGAGCGACTTATAGCTTTCCATTAGGCAAGCAAGCCACAGTATACCAGGCGGAAATCTATCCAAGCATGTGTTTAAAAAAAATTTGTGAAAGGGATATCACAACCGAAACATAGACATTCTGTCTTGACAGTCAGGCTGCTCTAAAAGCCCGGAACTCCCATCGTTTTATATCAAAAATCACAATGGAGTGCCTGGACAACCTAAAAGAACTTGTCACCAGATACAACGGGGTAGAAATCCTTTGGGTTCCTGGACACACGGGAATAAAAGGCAATAAAAAAGCAGATGAACTAGCAAAAACCGGCTTATCTAGAAAGTTCAAAGGCCCAGAATCAGTTCTTGGACTATCAGAGCAGGCAATGAAAACAACAATAGTTAGATGATCCCTAAAACAACATTTGGATCGTTAGCACGCATTACCTGGTCAAAGCCATGCAAAAGCAACGCAAGGCGAGCCTTCCAAATAGCTGAGTTCCTCCTTCTGAAAAGTAATTAGTTAAGACAAGAAGTGTGGGACTTTTGACCACTGTCATCTAAGAAAACACTTGCAAAAAATGGGCATACATAATGGTCCCACAACATGCAGGCATTGCGAGAAAGAGAAGGCTCATACATATTATACGACTGCAATTCACTGACGTACAGAAGTCATATACTGTTCGAAAACATACGGAGCTGAACTCCGCTTCCGCATGAGTTTCTTGGTAGAAACCTATTAGATCTAGCGGCTTTCTATAACAAGAAAGGGGAGTACAATGAGCCAATAGGCTGCAGTGCAAATATGGGGACGCGATCATCCCCGCTTAAACCAACCAATAAATGCTCACGAACAGGTGATCTGACCCTAAAAAAAGAAACTTAAAAAACCGTTTAAAAATAATTTTTACAAAACTCAACATTTCGATGACAAGTCGATCACCGTTTTTAAGATATACAATAAGTCGACAAATGTGAATTAAACAATTACTGAAATAAAAATTACATATGTCTTGCTTTAGAAATTTTTGGTAATATTAAGAATTTTTAATTTATGACGGGATGTCATAAATAACAAAATAATTTTTTGTCAGAGCTACATTTATTATTTTTAAAAATAAGAATGGTTAAGTTATTTAATTTTAAGGTCCTCTTAGCTTACCCCGGCATTAACCAAAAAAAACAAGCATTATTTACACGGATTCGTTATCGTTTCATTAAGGTAGTTTACTCGTTAAACGACTTTTCTTAAGAATTAAATGAAATTAAAATATAGGGTTAATAAATGTAACCTTTATCTAATGTGTAAAATATAACTGAATAACGAACAGACCTTATGTGTTGTGTGTACAGTCTCCTACAAAAATAATATTTTTAAGCATTGAGACCTTTATCTTTTGGTAAAGCGTATTCGAGCGTATATGGAACAGCACTACATGACGAATTAAACTAAAAATAGAAAAAATATAACGATGCGTCCTGGTATGGTACTAATACCAGCCCGTTCAACAATCAAGTTTTGTTGCACTAAATTTCAAAATCACAACGCTAATATACAACTAACTGGTATTTTTTTTGTTGTTTATAAATATGAGGCGATAATAAAGTAACAATTTTTAAAAATTTATTAGCATCTAACTCGCGAACGGTGTAACCGAAAACTCTAAAGTTTCTACCATGGACGTAGATTTGTAGGCTCCAATAATCTTCAATATAGTTTTTCTCCAAAATAAATAAAGAAGCCAATAATTGACCCCATGAAAAATTACTTGGGATTTCCTACATCCCGCCTAACTATGCACCACCCTGTAAAAAAGATCTTGCGGTCAACCGCAGTTAGTTAGATTAGATTAGATTATTTGAGTGGAGATAGCAAAAATGACCTTCACCACTGCAACCTTACCAGATTTATTGTGGTTTCTCCTATCGTTCTTTAGAGTACCTTGTCCAGGCCCGTCTTCTTAACTAGACTCCAGATTCTTGACACTGGCCACTCCATATATCTTGCCGGTTTTGGCTTTTCCTCACCAAGCCTAATAAACCAAAGCCTACATAGTGCTTCGCAGTGGCACCACACATGTACGGCTGTTTCTTCAGCCTCCTGGCAGAACCTACACAGGCTATCCTCCACCAGGCCTATTTTTTCCAGGTGCTTGTTGAGTTTACAATGTCCTGTTAGTTGACCTACCGTTATCCTTACGACCTTACGACTGTGGCTCAGTAGATCCGAGGTAAACTTTGCCGAGCAGGTCTTAATGAACTGCTTTGCCTGTCGTTGTCCTGGTGTTTGTACCCACCAGCTTTGAAACTCTCTGTCTACCCAGCTCTTAATAGATGCTTTAAAGAGGCATGCCGAGATTCCACAAAATGGCTCAGAGCCTATCATTTCCATGGCTGATCCTCTTGGCTAGGTCGTCGGCCTCTTCGTTACCTGGGTGGCCCTCGTGGCCTGGTACCCAGGCTACCGTAAGTTTGTTTACCAAGCCGACTTTTTCCAGGGCCTGTATACAGTCCCCCACTAGTTTGGAATTAACTTTTGGAGAACTGATGGCCTTTAGGACCGCTTGGCTGTCTGAGTAAATGACGATGTGTTTTCCTTTACTCCCTTCTTCTTTAATCAGCACGGCACAATGCATTATTGCTACGATTTTCGCTTGGGAAACCCTGGCGTGCTGACCAAGACTTAAGGTTATCTTTTTTCTAGGCTTGTCTCCATAGATGCCAGCTCCTACTCCCTTGTTGGTCTTAGAGCCATCTGTATACCAGATATGATTGGCTTTGATTGGAGGGCCTTCTTTCCAGTCCTCCCTATCTGGCATGACAATCCGAAAGTGTCGAAGATGAAACGAGGGGTTGACCTGTCCGAGGGCATCTCAAACAATGAGCTGACCTCTTGGTCCTCCTCTATTTCCCATCTTAAGGTCCTTTGATGTCCTATAATTGGACTTGAACCTCGTTTAAGTCTATAGAGTACCGCCTTTACTTCTCCTTGTATGTGAACGTGGAATGGCGGCAGGTTTAGCAGCACTTCCAGGGCTGCGGTTGGGGTTGTTCTCATAGCTCTCGTGTCTGCGTGATTCCTGCCCTCCAGGCAACTGAGCCGTAGGTTATCATGGGTCTTATTACCATTTTATACAGCCACAGGTTCATCTTTGGGTTAAGTCCCCAGCTTTTTCCACAAAGCCTGCGACATCTCCCGAGAGCGATTTTTGCCTTCTGAACAACTTTGTTGAGGTGTGGTCCCCAGTTCATCTTTTGGTCAAAAATGACTCCTAGATACTTGACCTCGTTTTAGAAGGGGATTTCCACTTCATTGAGCTTTGGACATCTGAGTACTCTTAGTGCTCTTTTCTTTGTGAAGGAAACGATAACGGTCTTTTGTGGATTAAGCGACTGGCCTTCTTCTCGGCACCATTCGTCTACGATGTTCAGTGCGTTTTGCGTTCTTTCTGAAGCAAAGTCCAAGTGCTTGCTTCTAACTACGATGACAATGTCGTCTGCGTAGCCGAGGCAGTGGAACCTCTCTTTGGCCATTTTTGCCAGAAGGTCGTCGACTAGGATCGCCCAGTATAATGGTGATAGAACACCTCCTTGTGGGCAGCCCCTTCCCACCTTAGCGTCCATGGTGTCCTCGCTCAAGGTGGATCTAATGACCCTGTTTCTTAGGCTGGCACCCAGTATAGTTAGTTATATAATAATAGTGATAATAGTGATAGAGTTAACATCGGAGAGAGTTGTGACATTGTAAAGTAGTGAATAAAGTATTGTTAAGTTTTACAGAGTGTTTAAATTGTAAGCGATCCCTTCTTGTTTGTCTGGCAAGTATCCCAACACATATTTTGTAACAAACAACTGCAGTATACACATTTGACGGTTGTAATAATATTTAATTACTAAAATACCACGTCAGTTTAATTGGCCTAAAAAGCGTATTACTGGATGTATCTTTTTTATAGGTAGGTATTACTTGTTCTTTATGTTCATTTGTGTCCTATTTTAGGATTGTGTGCCCGCTACCTTAAAAGCATTAATTGACGACATTAATAAGCTAAAACCTCCAGTATATCCTGATTCTGTAAAGTTAAAAAATACCAATTCGAATTATGGAACAAGTGAGAAAAAAATACACGAAGTTGAGCTGCTAGCTCCTGTTATCAATGATATTTGCCAGGAAACTGGATGTGACCTAATAGTTGATATTGGTTCTGGTTTGGTAAGTAAAAATAGGTGCATAACGATTAATTGTGATTTTAGTTTTTTAGTTAAATAAATATAAATAAAATATTTCTGAATAAATAATACTTTAGTTCTGCCATTAAACGTGTTTATCATTTTTATCTTAGTGGGAACAATATTATTAATAGTCCAGGAAACGAACAATTTTGCCTAGCAATTTTTTCAAAATGCATCGAATGACTTTGAAATTGTGACAATAGGTGAGGAACAGTCCAAGGATCAAAATCTATATCATTCCGAAGGACGCCTTTACCTTGGGGGTGGTTGCCAAACCATCTCGGGGGTGAATTTTTTTTTTATATTTCGACCACAGGGATCGACAGAAATATGATTTCTTAGCAAAAAATGTTCCATTTTTTTGTGAAATGCATACTTTTTGAGTTATTCGCGATCGAAAGTCGGAGTTTTTCGTCGATAAAATTCACGTTTTTAATCGGTTTTTGGCAAATAATTCGATAAGTATGCATTTTATCAAAAAAATTGTAAATAACAAAAATGTAGCTATTAAAAAAAAAACGAAAAATGTGTTTTTTTTGTAATTGCTGTGGGACCAATACAAACCAAGTTGTGGTTTGTTAAAGGTGAGCTGTTATTCATCAAACACAAAATTTCAGAGTTTTAAAGGGAAATAACGCAAAATCTACGTAATTTTCGAAGAAAACTAATATTAACTTTTTTGAAGCATTTGCGAAGACCTTTTTTTAAAAAAAGGTATGTAACATAAAAATTGAGTGAGTTAGGATTAAAATAATGCACATAATGCACATTTTTTGAGTGCAAAAATCTTCGAAAACAACCCTCTAATTACCACCCTAATTAA
Organism: Listronotus oregonensis; assembly: GCA_019359885.1. Taxonomy (NCBI): domain Eukaryota; kingdom Metazoa; phylum Arthropoda; class Insecta; order Coleoptera; family Curculionidae; genus Listronotus; species Listronotus oregonensis. Next base: position 13,923 of record JAHBCN010014668.1, read on the forward strand.
TAAATTAATTAAGGTGGTAATTAAAATGAGTCGTGGCCCTTTTTTAATTCTCTTTATCTATGTATCATAAATATATTCTAAAATTTTAACCGTTTTAAATTGCTAAATTTTGAAAAAAATGGAGATTAACGTAAATATCAAATTTCAAAATAATTAAATGACCTTTTCTTTAAAATAACAAACATTTTGTTTTTTTATATACTGTATAACGGAAATAAAGTTACATATAAACGTTTAAAACGCGTGTGTATAGACGAGCGCTACTTTGTTTCAGCCCTTTAAACTCATATTTTAAAAAAGTAAGGGTTTTAAACAGTTTTAATATATAGGACCTTATAGCTGTTCAAAAAACCAACAAAACGGTTTTTTAAAGAACTTTTTATCACAAAAACTAAAGGAGTTATGCTGAAAAAAACAATTTTTCATAACGAGGATTATAAAAAATTCAAATACATTTTTTTGCAAATATCTTTTTATTTTTATACATTTTTTAATGTAATTATACGTATTTTTTCTATTTTATCCATTAATAATACTTTTTTTTATTAATCCGTAATAGGGGTTGCTTTTAAGGGTCGAAATACATCAACTAATATTTGAAAGAGTTAAACATTTGTTATTTAATTTATTTGAGCCAAGTTTTACTTGATTTAAGCTTTAATGAGACAGTTTTAAAGGTTTCAGTAATAGGGGGTATTTTTTACCCTCTAAAAAATAAAAAAGCGCTCATCGACGTAATGCACACTTTAAGGGTTAGTCGAAATTCATTCCAACTTTTTATGCGATTTGATGCATTTTTTAAAAAATTCGCGGTTTTGTACTATTTTTTGCATTGTAATATTGTAAGGGGTGGATTTTTGAGGATTAAAAATTACAAAATTTAATTAGTAATACTTTTGAGCAGTCACATTTTTTATATATACTTATTTTTCAACTTATTTGAGCCTAATTTTATGTGACTTAAGCTTTATTATGAAAGTTTTTAAGGCTTTTGCAATAAGGGGTAGTTTTCACCTCTAAAAAATAAACAGCAACCTTCAGCATAATGGAGATTTTGAAGAGGAGAGTAAGTTAAGCTTAATCTCAAATTTTCATGCAAATCTATGCATTTGGAAAAAATTGCCAGGTTTTGCACTTTCTTAAGCTTTGTTTCCTGGACTATAAACAGAATTTATACAAAATGGACAATAAAATTAAAATGACTAAAAGAAGAGTTAGTCCTCTAAGACCAATACACATGTTTTTGGTTGTGCCTAGTTGATTGTCAAGAAAGATAATATATTTTAGGGTTACCTTCCTCATTTACTTTACGAGAAATATGGTTATTTGGTAATTGGTTTAGAAACTTCAAAGAAGTTTGTAACACGAGCTCGACAAAACCAAGAAAAGCATAATCCAAGTTCTAAAAATAGTGTTATATTTTGTGAGATGCATGTCAATGAAAATTCTGGTAATGATATTGAAAAAATAATTGAAGCCAACTTTGGTACTGACAAGCAGATATGTATAACTGGTTTACATGCATGTGCAGATTTAAGTATAGAAGTTTTAAATCTATTTAGTAAAATCAGCAGTGTGAAATCTTTAGTGATTATGCCCTGTTGTTATCATAGAATTGAAGTACAAAAAGAAGATGCAAAGAAGACTTATTTTAAAAATTTCCCAGCTAGTAAAATAATGAAGAACTTTTTTAAAAAATACGACGTTTACTCCTTTATAGGCCCGCCATTTTTAAGGCTGGCCTGTCAAAAAACCTTTGATTCGTTTATTAGAATGTCTGAAAAAGAACATAAAAATCATTCGCTGCAGTGTATGTATCGGGCAGTGTTACAATTAGTTGCAGAGATAGGTAAGTTAGAGAAAAACTTGTTTATGATTTTTTTTTCCATATTTATCAGTGGCGGCTCGTGGGTTCGCAGCCCGGGTCGGCAGATGCATGACTTATTTTTTTCCTCAGAAAACCTAACAATAAAATAAAGCATATTCCGTTATGTAGCTCATTATGGGATTTTTAATAGTTTTAATTTTTGTTTTTTTTTAATGTGTTTTATTTATTTCTTTGGTTTTTTTAAGTTTTTAAATTTTTTTGTGGTTTTTAATATTTTATCTTAAATAAGTTCATTATGTTTAACATTTTCTAACCGAGCTCCGTTGTTTACTAACAAGTAAATGTTTTGTTTACCAAAAAAATTTATTTTTAAGTTTGACATCTTGGGTGTCGGACGCCCATTATTTATTATTTTAACTCGCTCGTCGAATGAAAGAGATGAAAGTCCACTTTTTAAATTTAAAATATAATGAACAATATCACTAGTTATAGTGGTTACATCTCCCTGTTCGTTTGCCGTTATAGAGCTTCCCTCCATTTTTGTCGGAATTAAAAAATTTACAAGGCTTACCTGACACCTATGAGATAAAAATAATAAAATACACTTTCTTACGGAATTACACTAAAACTTCTTTTACGATATTACAGCTCGTTTATTTTAAAAACAGTCCCAAAAAAACACTAAAATATCGATCAACACGCACTCCCGGTAATACTAAAAAATCAATAAAAATCGATGCGGGTTTCTTCCATCAAGTTTATTGAGAACCTAAACCTAACCTCAGTTTATTTTTATCGGCAAAACTATATTTGCCGAATGTGGCTATTAATACATGAACAAAATAAATCAAATGTATGTTTGGTTGCCTATCTTATTCGCAGCTTTCTCTGTGATTTACCAATGAAACCGAACGGCAAGCCGGACCAGGGAATACCAAGGCGATTCGAAAAGTAGAAGTGGAATAGAACTTTGGTATAGGTTAATCGCAGGAGATTTAAACTACGCAAGTAAATCGGTATAGGCGGACAATAAATAATACAACGAAAATGGCTTTCTAGTAAATAAGGTAGTTGTTCTGTATAAAGATTGAGATTTTTGGTTTGAATGTTTTGATTATAATTAATTATTTACTCATTGAGCACTAAGGACCAATGGGTCGGCACTGCCGACCCTGCCGTCCCTGTAAAGCCGCCACTGATATTTATAAACAAAAACTCGATTCATTTTTACTGATAAGTATTTAAGCTAAACTTTTTATACTTGAGGTCACCACAAGACAAAAATAATTAAATAAACCTAATGTTTATTACAAATTAACGCGAACTGTATTCTCAGTATTTAGTGATTATGACCCTTCAGCAAGGAAAATTGTACAATTAATTTTTTTACAAACATTTTATAACGATTAAAAAGCGTTTTCTACATAATATTCTGCAGTTTACACGTAGTATTTCATGTGATATTGATATTATTAGTTTTCTTTGTTTTAAAGGTAGTTTCGAATACCTTTTTATGACATTTGTAAGGGATTTTAAATTTACTTTAACCTTGAAAAGAAATGTGTACCTAGACTGTCAAACATTGCTAAAATTACTCTGGTTTAGCAAGATGCTTTTTTGTAATCTTACACGTACATTTTATTTTTATGCTTCTAAGATTGAAAATATTTCTTTAATTGACTAGGATTTTTTGACAATTTTTTGTGACCTAAAAATAACTATATTCCATTGGCACTTGATAACTTTATTAAAAATAAATAAGTTTCTTAGGACAGAACAAGTAAAAGCAGAACTATCATTTTATACAGTGATTCCATACTTATACTTGAAAATTTAAGGAATTGGCCATAAATAACTTATTATTTACCAACAAAAATACATTTTAAAATCTTTTTAAAAATAACTTGATATCAGAACAAAAATTACAAAGGCTGCCTAACTTAGTTGGGCGACGGTATCAGCTAGGCCACGTATGCACGGTATTTCGTGAGCTTGAAGTAAAAAATCCGCCTCTTCTTTTAGTTATTCACTGGCTTCTGAGTAGTGAGTTTGAGTTTTGAATTTTTGGTATTTTCTTGTTTCGTATTTGTTTATTTATTTTTTGTGTTCCAAGCTACTTTTTTGTTTGTTTTTTTTTTAACGGTGCTTCTTTCTACCAATTCGAAGTTACAGATGATATCACTGAAACCCATGCTACCTCTATTCGCGTATCTCTTTTTTTAAATGAGATTCGTCGCACTCGTTAGTTCAAAATCTCCTAAATGTTACTGTTACCAGTTATTGACTTTTGTATTTATCGAGCACAAATATCTGTACAAGACGAACGTCAACATTTCGAGTAATAGGAAAGTTTCAAATTTTTTTAAATGATACTAAAATGTTTCCCATACTTCCCAAAAATATTCTGTATAGTCTGTTTGGAAAAAAAACACCTTTCCACTTTTACCTAATAATATTTTTACATTTTATAAACGTTTATAGGGTTAAATAATCCTTGTTTACTTTTAGGTAATAATTAAAAAAAAAAAAACATAGCCAGCTGTTCATCGACCTAAATTGAACAGATTTTCCTAGCGCCTATATTTGTACACATTTTTAAATTTCGGAGTAAATACCATTCTGGCAGGTTAACATTTTTTCATTTAAATAACCCAAGATTATTTTTATGTAAAAAAGTTTACCAACTATGCTTGGTGTAATTAATATGCGAATAAACAGAAATACTAAACGTAATAGTCACTATTGGTTAATAAACTTTGTGATAAACTTTTTATTTTCACATGTACTTCCAACTTATTTGTTACTTTTAATAAAATCTGACCGCACGAAACTATAATTACTTCAGATTCTTTTCAACATAAGTAATAATTAATTGTACTAATATATTTGGCAAAAGTGTTTTAAGTCATTTAAAAATACATTTAAAATTACGAATTTTTATTATTGGGTTAATAATTGTAAAAACAAAAAGTATTTATAAAAAAAAACTTCTTCTTTGGATTGTTCACAGAATATTTTATGAAAAAAATATTAGTCCCAGACCTTAATTTAATCGTGTGAAACTTGCCTATTGTAATAGCTTAAAATATGTAGATACTTAATTTTTTTAAATAAAAAAAATATTTTAACTAATTTTTTTACGTCCAATAAATTGCTGCTGCTTTAATTTGTTAGAAGATTTTTTTACACTTTAGCCATTTTTTACACTTCAGTGGCTTGCCTGAAGTATATTTTTGTTACTGTTTTGGTCTATTTTCTTTCCTTTTTAGTGGTTGTTGTGCGTTTCGTAGTACATTAAGTATATAACATTACAATTTATATACATATACATTATATATACATTTACAATTATCCCAAAATAAATGACACCTTGTATTGAGGAAAATAATAAAATGGTGTATGTATATATTTATACTTATAAGACATTTAAGAATTCTTTTATACATTAGTATTCAGGACCAGCTGATATGAATACTATAAAAATGAGTTGTATTAATTAGCATGTATTCTTTTTCAGTCATATTTCTTTGATTTTAAAATAGGATCTTTCCAAGTTGTGTGCAAATATTGAAAACGGATAATTTTACATATAGAACCACCTTTATATATAGAACCAGTACCCAAGATTTTTCCCCCTCATTTCCAAAGATTCTCTAGTTTACGGCACTTTTTGTACAATAAGTTAGTGCCACCACTGCCGTTATGCAAATATCTACTTCCTTTGTACTATCACAAATCCAGAGCTGTCGCAATTACTTTTAAAAGTAATTCAATTACAATTACCAATTACTCTTTTAAGTAGTAGTAAATTACGATTACCAGTTACTAGCATATTTATTAAAAGTAATTTAATTATTAATTAAAACTAATTGTAATTGAATATTTTAGCAATTACTCCATTTAAATTACCACATATATTAAACACGATTACACTAAACACATAAAATATTTATACTAATATCACGTCACATAATTCTTACTGCTTTCTTGGCAAGTTCAACATTAAATGACTTTAAAATAAAAACGGTGGCGGTAAGCATCAATCAAAAATACGAACTCGGCGCAAAGGCGGCGTTCGCCGGATTTAAAGCGCCCGCCGTGTTTCAAGATGCTCTTTCTGGTTGCCAAAATTTCGGCAGTTTTTTCATAAAGCAAGGTAATTGAAATTTTCGTAGTAATTTAATTAATTATTAATTAGGAATTAATTTCCAAGTAATTCGATAACTTTATAAGTAATCGAATTACTTTCTAAGTAATTTAATTATTTGGGATTCGTGAAAATCAATTACCAATTACAATTCCATTATCCTTTTAATTGATATTTCAAATACAATTACCTTTTCCGGAAAGTAATTGAATTAAAGTAATCCAATTACTGAGAAGTAATTAAATACGATTTTTTATTTATTTTAATTCAATTATCGACAGCTCGGCACCAATCTGAGAAATATCACCATGACGTAACCTACAGTTTATTGGAAACCGATCCACATATCGGCTTAGGGTATTCATTGACGATTACCTATTCAGGTACTCACACTACTTAACTTTGACTTATACCAAAAAGAGGATTCCATACATAAAAAATTCTTTAGTCCATTATTTTTTTTCCAAGTGATTTTGTTTCAATTTTAAGTTAAAATAGTTATCTATATTATAATCCAGTTTGCACCAAAATCAAAATTTTACTTAAACTTTGCGTAAGTTTCGAATTTCAAGCGATTATAACAAAAAATATGAGGTGTCTATCATATAAATGTATATTTACATTTTATATTCAAAAATCCTGCTTTTCCCACAGTCACGCCTAAACAATACAAATACCAAACTTGCCTTGTTTAGTTTGACGTGGAAATATAAATTCAATTGGCACTACGTGCTTTATATAAAATCGTTGGTAACCTAATAAAGAAAGTCAAAAATGGGTAAAAATAGTAGGTAAAGATATCAGATTAAAAGACCGTGTTTAGTAGAAAACTTGGAATGAACTGGCCCGACAGGTTTATTAAAAAGTTATAGCAATTATTGCTTTTTATTAGAGCTGGGACTAATCCTTCAAAAAAGGAATCAAATCACGATTTATTTTTTAAGGAAAATGGAAATCGAATTCAGGATATCGATTTCTATTTATCGAATCACGAATCCGGATCATCTTTAGTTTGTATACCTAATTGCCATACGAATGATACTACATATTCCAGATGATAAATCAAGCGTCAAAGATTTTAGCATGAAGCTCGAGCCGCGAAATATAATTTAAGCCTCATTTTAAAGTGCTGTAATTTTTTAGCCAAATTACTTCTTGGTAAATACCTATACTTCAAAATAAAAAATGTTATTTATGGAATCAACATGAAACTACCGTTAAATGGAACATTTTTTCGAACTGCATTCGAAAAATTGCAATACAAGATCTTTATAAGGTTCTTAAATGTGATTCAAAGGATAACCTCAAGCAACTTATAAATGGGACATCTTATTGTAATTTTACAAGAAGTTTTACAAGTACCGTTTAATAATTTCTTTGCTTGCGGTATATAAAAATGTATTAAAATTTTAAAGCCATTTTTGTTAAATACCCTGAGTAGAAATAATAAAATGTTCCATTTAAAAGTCCCTCAGAGTTATCTAAAGGATAATATATATATAGAAAAAATATAAAGCTCGAGCAATTAAAACTTTTAAAATCAAAAAAATAATGTTTTATTTAAATATATTTTGGTTAAAAATCACATGTTAGGTGTTTTCCTATTTAAAGATATTAATAATCAGATGTTTAAAAAAAATCTCTTTACTTTCAAAAATTAATGTGATGCTGATTAAGAATCTTGTGTAAAAATTTGGAAATTTTAAATGGAAGCTTTAAAATGGCGTGATTTTGATATATATATATATATATATATATATATATATATATATATATATATATATATATATATATATATATATATATATATATATATATATATATATATATATATATATATATATATATATATAAATATATTTAAAAAACATACACAGGAGGTATTACTTTTATGGTTTGATTATAGTCCGTTTCCATGTTTAGTGAGAGACTGTATTTAATAAAGAATTTCTTATGTCAGATGTTTCATATTTTTTATTTCTGTCACATGGTCACTACATCGTACGATTGGCCTAAGCATTTAGCCAGCCAGTTTATTAAATGCTGTAACAAAGGTAACAAACCGCGTGATGCTGCAAGTTAAGTACACTCGTTTTTCGAAAATACTGTCTAAACCGCAAAATGTAAAACAGTTATTTCTGTATGACGTCATTTTTATTGCTACGTAGACAATTAAAAAAAACTCGTTTAGAAATTTAAATAATTATTGCCAATGTTGCCTAAAAAAATTAATAGCATTGTGTCCGCGTCTTGTTTCAATTTTCCGTGTTTCTATTCTCCATTGTTTCTATAAAAAAA
>JAHBCN010014669.1:0-22161 GCA_019359885.1 Listronotus oregonensis
AAAAAAACTTTTTTTCAAGATATTGAAACGATAGCGATGTAATAAAGGTAATACGTGTAGGTAAACGTGGAGAAAAACCCTGGCCCTTAAGGCTATAATGGAAAGTGACTAAAATTGCCCTGGGGGTTTTTAAAAAAATAGGTCAAAAATCTCTATGGGTAGAGTAAAAATTGGTCCGGATCAGACATACTCTCAAAGGCAGCATCTCAAAGAACTTCAATCAGAACTGCAAACTAGACAAAACAATGGTGAACAAAACCTCACCATTAAATACCGTAGGGGCACTCCCAAAATAGTTTCTTCTAGGGTGGATTACTCCTCTAAACATGGAACAGAAACAGAAAAAAACTAATTCCGACGGGGTAAGGCCAATTTACACATTTACTACCAAAATGTTAGGGGCACTAGAACTAAGCTGACAGAACTAATGCTGGGTATGTCTGAATGTGATTATGATGTAGTAGTGTTTACGGAGACTTGGTTAAACAAGGATATAGTGGATGGTGAATTGGGGATGACAGGTTACAATATTTATAGAAAGGACCGATCTGAGCTGACTAGTTGTAAACGATGGGGCGGAGGTGTGCTGATTGCAGTGCGGACAGATTATCAATCAAATTTAATTGAGGTTGGACAAAGTAATGTTGAACAGTTGTTTGTTTCTGTTTGCTATGGATCTGAGAAGATAATAGTGGGGTCCATTTACCTGCCTCAGCCCTTAACTGTTGATGTTATTCAGGCTCATTGTTCCACTGTAGATGACATACTTCAGACATATCCGGACCGTAAGCTGTGCCTATTAGGAGATTACAATTTGCCCAAGGTCAACTGGACTAATGATGATATGGGTGTGTGCATGCCAAGTGATAATAGGGATGTGGTTAGATGGCTTGGTGACTGTTTTGCCTATAATCAGCTTTCAAGTGAACAATATAACTAACGCAAATGGTGTCATGTTGGACTTGGTATTTACACATGAAAAACTTGCGTCTGTGGATATTGCCTATGAATGTCTGCTTCCATGTGATCAGCATCACCCTGCCCTTGTTATTGGTGTTCCTATTTCAGTGCGGTCTAGTGACTTACAGTATGACACTCAATATTATGATTTTAAGAGAGCTAATTATATCATGTTAAACAATTTTTACCATTCAGTAGATTGGAACAATGTATTAGGTTCTATTGAGGATGTTAATGAAGCAGTAAATGTATTTTATAATTTGATATATCAGGGAATAAGCCAGTGTGTTCCTGTTAATCGTCTCAAAAACCTTAAATTTCCTGTATGGTACTCGAATGAGCTCAAAAGTAAAATTTTTGAGAAAAGATGTGTCACAAAGAATATAAACGAACTCATCTGTGGTGTCACTATGAGAAATTTTCTCGTTTGAGATCACAGTGTAAAATGGTAAAGCATAATTGTTATATAAATTATATTAATAATGTTGAAAATAATTTAAATAGTAATCCTAAAGAATTTTGGAACTTTTTGAACTCTAAGAGGGGGTAATAGCATTCCAAACTGTATACAGCTAAACGATATAGCAGGAGCAGATGGGCAAGCAATAGTAGATATTTTTAAAACGCACTTTGAAAGTGTTTATAAACCGAGTGGTGTCTGTGAACACTTGCCTGGTCTTGAGAGTGAGAGTTCTCTAAATTTATATGATTGTTCGATTTCTGTGGGAAGGTTTTCAATATATTTTGGATCTGAAACAAGGTATTGGTCCTGGACCTGATGATGTGCCTTCTGGTTTACTAGTAAATTGTGTCTATTCTCTTTCGAATCCTCTTTATTTGCTTTTTAACCTATCACTTAAGAGTGGTGTTTTCCTGAAAGATGGAAACAGAGTTATATCACACCTATACATAAGAACGGAAACTACTCTGATGCTACAAATTATAGACCAATTTCCAAACTAAGTACTATCCCAAAGCTTTTGAAAAAATTGTTTGTGATGACATTAAACACCCAATTATGTCTATTATGAATCAGGAACAGCATGGCTTTTTTGATGGCAGATCCACCACAACAAATATGTTGTTGTTTACACAGGCAGTGTTAGATGCCTTGGAAAGTGGGTGTCAAGTAGATGCTGTGTACACCGACTTTAGTAAGGCTTTGATACTGTTGATCACCATATTTTAGGGAAAAAACTAGAAGCCTTTGGTTTTACTGGTACATTGCTTAGATGGTTAAAATCTTATTTAAATAATAGAAAACAGTTTGTAAGGTGAAAGGTTTTGTTTCACAAGAGGTGCATGTTACATCGGGAGTCCCTCAGGGTAGTCATCTAGGTCCATATCTCTTTAATATATTAATGATCTTAGAAAGAATCCGATTCTCACAACCCTACTTTTTGCTGATGATTTGAAATTGTTTGTACCTGTGAAATCTTTTCAGGATGCTATAAACTTGCATGATGACCTGAGCAGAGTGAGTGTATGGTGTGATAGAAACAGGATGGATTTAAATGTGAGAAAATGTAAAACAATGACCTTTCATAGGTCGCAGCATCCACTCACTTATGTTTATGGTATAAACGGTGAGCCTTTAGAAAGGGTTACCACAATTTGTGATTTGGGTTTACACTTAGATACTAAATTAGACTTTCATCCACTATGAACATATGGTAAACAGATCTTTAAAGTTGTTGGGTTTTGTATGTAGAAACACTAGGGATTTCCGTAACATAAATAGTTTGAACAATATTTATAAAACTCTTGTTAGATCAAACTTGGAATACCTTTCCTGTATCTGGTCACCCTTTTATGCAGTACATATACAAAACATCGAGAGAGTACAGAAAAGGTACACTAGGTTTATTTCATTTAAATTTAACTTTCCCCCAGAATCCTATGATGTTCGAAGGCATAGACTGGGCTTGGACTCCCTGGCGGAACGCAGAATAAAAGCTGATATTTTTTTTCTGTTTAAATTAATTAATGGAAACATTGATTGCCAAAGCCTTTTAAGTAAAATCACTTTTCGTGTTCCGCCGAGGAGCACAAGAGAACAGTCTCTCTTTGCTGTAGATTTTCATAGGAGCAATTATGGCGGTTTTCTCCTATCACAAGAATGCTTATGAATGGAAATAGAGTGGACAATGACTTTTTAGTTCCTCCTTTAATGTATTTAAAGAAAAATGTGATACGTCTTGAACTGTGATGTGTAATGTGATAATAGATTAGATTATTTATTCTAAGTGCAGCTTATATTTATATTTATATTTATTACTTTAATTATTGTGCACATTAAATTTATTTGTAAACTTTGTAGATTTGTAAATGGGTTTTGCCCGTAAATAAATAAATAAATAAAAATAAATAAATAAATAATATAATATTTTTTTTAGATAACCGAATGAAAGGACAGATCCTACTTTTCTTTTGGCATGGGGACTTGGCCATAGAGGAGTAACAGAAATAGGTACCTGCATTTTTTTAAAAATCTGGACAACTCACAACAAACCCTTCATCTAACGTGGTGTTTTACTCGGATAATTGTGGGGGGCCCAAAAAAAATTACTCATAACTATAATAATAAAGCATTTCGGGTCAGTATATTTATCAACGGATAACTGTTGCCCAATAATAATTGTCATACATGCGATTGTGTCAACAATAGTTAAATAGGTAAATATTTGAAGAATTAAGTTATTTGTTGGTATTGGCCGGTATTTTCATCCCCCCGAATAACTTTATTCCTCGAAAAAAATATCTCTATTGTCTGACAAGGGTTTTCCCCATGGTAAATATCCGAAGAATACAGTTATTCGTTGCGGGATACTGTCCCTAGTATGAAAAATTATTTATTTATCTTTTAGATATCTTATTGGAATGTACATGCTGATGAACTTTTAGAAATTAATTCCATAACCCACAAATACCTGGTGAGGGGGTCATACAAAAAAATCAGGCTGACTCTATTCACAGCATCATTAAAAGGTCTATGAAGGGGCCCTAAAGGTCTGGTCCTTTTATGTGCCCGATCAGATTGTAACCGTAATCAGAAATCCCAAAAAATGGAAATCCGCTTGAGATCAAAAAAAGGGGGAACGGGATTTTTTGTTTTAAGGCATTATACGATGAAGCTACTCCCAATTTTCCAAAAAATTGGATGGAGATGATTTTAAAATTAGTGAAGTAAGATTGTTACATTTTTGAAAAAAGGAAGCAACGTTTTTAAATACAAGATAAGCTCCAACAAGTAGAGGTGGGATAGTGTAGAGTTTCACCCAAAAAAAAAGACGTTCTTCAGATATAAAAGGCTACAGGACATTGATTTAAAACCGCTTATATTAAAAAATTGTAATTGCTAAGAAAAAAAAAGGATCTCAAAGGCTAATTGGGGCAATAAAATTTCCCACAATATTATAAATGTTTTTCGACTCTATTTGTAACTAAAGTCGTTTAAGTTTGAAATTTTTCATTTTTAGTCTGTTTTCTAGCTTACTTTTTATTAACATTTTCAAATTCTAAATTTGTTTTTAAATTTAGGAAATAATGCGAAATACAAAAACACACTCAAATATAAACATTGTTTTTTTAGAAAGTATGTTTTAAAAAATTTGTCTAAATTGTAATTAATGAATGGATTTGGCTGTTAATAAATAAAAATGTGTTTAATTTGTGGGAAAAATAACAAATTTATTTAAACTTTAGTTTTCCTGTAAAATTATCATTTTGCGTTCGTCGTTATTCTACCGGAACAGCGATATGTTGTTTTTCTTCAAAAGTAAAAATAATGCAAAAACATCTTTCGCGGTCGCCTACACAGTCAAGTAATGACGAATGTAATGACGAGTTTACTGACGTTTGAAGAAAACAATATTATCAAGGTATTTTTTACACTTACCAACAGCTGCCTTTTCAATATAATGCAACTCAATAAAAATTTAGTAAATCCCGGGGGAAATTCTGCCCCAATAGTAGCCACAATGAAATGTAATAGGCACAATCTTTTTCAGTCGATTTGGTATGAGCGGAATCAAGCGATTGTAACTTGAAACCATAGGCCGGCCCCCCCTTTTGGCATAAAAAAGACAAAAAAATAAAATATAAGAAAAAATAGAAAGAAAAAAAAATAAAACAACTCATTGGCGACTAGCATTAAAAACCCCGGTGTTCCAGTTGGATCAACAGACTTACCTATTTAGATAGTTTCCAAGGCCAGTATAACTTCTAGGACAGATCTTAACTTTCTAGAATTTTTTACTGAGTTGATCCTGAGATTTTGCATGAATTTGCTAAAAAAAAAAAAGTGATAAAAACTTTCCCAAACTTTTTATATTTTTCGATGTTTATTGAAATCTGTCAAGTCAATATTAACACACAGAAACTTTCTAACCTCAAAAAACAAGTCTCAAACTTTAAAAATATTTGCTAGGTTTATAGAAACGTAGAAAGTTAGAATTATTTAATTTGGGTTAATAATTTATTTCAATAAATTAGCTTGGTGTCAAAAGTCATACATTTTCCTTTTCTGTATTAAAGAATTCTTTCATCTAATTCCAGACTGTTCGATTCTGCCACATTCTATAAAAGGGGATAGGAAACTCCATAGAGCCACTGTTTAAATAATTTTGAACTAAATCCCTGTTGATGATACTGACGACTAAACAGCATGGTTGCATTGTTGTTACCATAGAAACAAATGTGAACATATTGCTAATAAAAAAAGGGGTAAAGTTAGTCCAAAGTTAGATTTTCAAAATTAAAGATGACGGGTCAATATGGAACCCAAAAACCTAAAACCTTTCGATTTGAGTTTCCCTTACATAGGAGAGGGTTTACTGATAACAAATTCAAACAGATTTGCAATATTTAAAAAGGCGGAACCAATATGACGAACGGACTTTTCAAAATCAGGTTTATGCCTTTGGTATTTATTTTATTTTATTTATTTTATTTTAAGTAATACACGGATGCCCCATTTATAAATTAAATTTTTAAAATAAGATACAGTTATAACTATTTGAATAATAAATTAACTAAGTCTATGTCCCAGCAAAAAAACATCCCCCCTGGAATTAAAATACTGTTACGGTATCTAACAAATGAGCCTCCCGGAAACCCAAACTCAGGGTGAGCATTCAGTAGTTAAAGGGCCCCGGGTTTAGAGAATGAATCCCCTAATTAGTTCTATGGACAGGCATAAAAACTCCCTTCTTTCTAAGAGTTCGGTGTGGTACCAAGAGATTTGACTAAGTTGGGGACAGTCGATATGACCGTTAATTAATTTATAAATGAAGTACAAGTCAGAAAATCTTCTTCCGTCCTCAAATGATGGAGGATTAGGTACAGTTGGACATCTTCAATTCTATCTATCCTTTGAAGTTTATAGGCACGGGTTTTTTTATAAACTTCCGTTGAACTCTCTCAAGTTGGTCCTTATAGATGTTGAAAAAATGGTGACCAAACAACCGAAGCATATTCCAAATGGGATCTCACAAAGAGACATACAGCAAACGGGTGTGCTCACAGACAGATCACCGCCAACTCTGAAAATGAAGCCCAACATTCGATAAGTTTTTTACCTGTTATGTACCTCAAATGTTCCCTAAAAGAGATTTCAGAGTCGAAATAAATCCCCAAGTCCCGAACTGAATCCACAGCACTTAGCTCTTGACCCCTAATTTTATAAGCCGTCGCCTCATACTTTTTGTTGTGTTTGAAAAAGCTATAGAAGGGGCACTTAGCAGCTTTAGGGATAATCCATTAAGCCCAGACCACCCAGAAAAAGAATTTAAAGACTCTTGAAGTATTCTAGAGTCCTTAGTCATCAACAATTGAAACAGTTTCAAATCGTCAGCATAAAGCAAAAATCACAGTCCCCAATGTAATTTTCAATATCACAAGAAACAAGTTAAACAACATGGGGGCACAGTGGCCCCCCTGAGGCACTCCAGAGGTTACGACTTGCTACCCGATTCAAAATTTCCTATCTAACCTTCTGAGTTCTTCCAATTAACATACTCTGGAACCATTCCACTTTTTTATCCTAAATCCTATGGCCCGAGCTTGGTTACAAGCAGCAAGTTATAAATTCCCCCTGTCAAATGCCTTAGAAGTCCGTATGGACCGCATCCACCTGGTGTCCCTCTCCAGTGCATTCAGAAGGGCTGTCTCATACGATACCAAGTTAAAATAGTAGACCTGCCGCCAACAAAACCATGCTGACGAGTGTCGATGAATTGTTTACATTTCCAGCTTAGTTGATCATATACAAGGCTGTAAAGTAGTTTGGGAATTACAGATGCTTGGAAATGCTCCTATAATTATTTATATTTCCCTCTCCCCTGATTTAAAAATAGGAATTATAAAGCTCTCCTTGATCCCTGGAAGCTCACCTTCCCCCTAGTGACTTATTAAATAATAGCCTGTGGTCTTGAAATGCTAAACCTAAGGTTACCTAACAAATACTCAGGTATGTTATCAGGTCCTGATACAAAGGTAAATGCGCAATTTTATCAAAAACATTAGACAAATAAGAGCCAATATCAAATCAAAACAATTATTAACTCTATAATCAGGCACAGTTGCATCCTGCTGCTATAGACCGTTGAGAAATACTCAAAAAGGTCAGCAATGTCCTGCCCACAGTTCGCCACTTTGTTGTTAATAAATATACAACTGGAAATTATAAAAAAACTCCGTATTTTCCCCGGATTTTCACGAATTTTTTGTTTTTAAGACCGGTTTTTAGGTAAAAATTTCTTTGATATGAGGCTCAATTTTAACAACGGATTTGTGTTCAAAAAAAAAATATTCGAGATGTATATTTTTCATGTACAAACGGGAAACTTTTGCGTTATTGTGCCTAAAAGATCTTATGAAATATCTTACTAACTTATTATTTTTTATCACTTGGTTTAAAAAGTGCAATAGTTCAACCTATTACTAAAATATTAGGGAATTTTTTTAGTGATTTTTTTTTAATTCTACCTGTAAAGACAAAAATTTCAAAAAAATAAAAAAATATATTTTTCCTGGGTTTTTCAGGAATTTTTGTTTTTAAGACCGGTTTTTGAAATTAAAAGTTTTTTTGATATAGACTCAATTTTAACATGTTTTTGTTCAGGAGAAAAAATATTTAGATACTGTATATTATTTCATGTAAATGCAGACCACTTTGCGTTATTGCCAAAAAAAGAATCTTATGTTTAGTATCTTACTAACTTATTTTTCATCACTTGGGTTTAAAAAAAGTGCAATAGTTCAACCATTATTAATAAAATATTGGTAATTTTAGTGATTTGTTTTTAATTCTACGTGTAAAGATAAATAATTTCAAAAAAATAAATAAATAAATATATTTTCCTGGGTTTTTTCATGAATTTTTTGTTTTTAAGACCGGTTTTTTGAGGTAAGGAAGTTTCTTTGATATGAGAGCTCAATTTTAACAACGGATTTGTGTTCAGGAGAAAAAAATATTTCGAGATACTGTATATTATTTCATGTACAGTGCAGACCACTTTTTTGCGTTATTGTGCCTAAAAAGAATCTTATGTTTTAGTATCTTACTAACTTATTATTTTTCATCACTTGGGTTTAAAAAAGTGCAATAGTTCAGCTTCGTATTAATAAAATATTAGGTAATTTTTTAGTGATTTGTTTTTAATTCTACCTGTAAAGACAAATAATTTCAAAAAAATAAATAAATAAATAAATTCCAATTTTTGGATTTTTCAAATATTTCTTTAAAAGAATTTTTTTATCGAAAAATTGGCATTTTTAATTTTTTTATGATTTTATTTTTAATAAACTTTAAGAATAAAAATATTTGACAACTAAAAAAAAATAATCATGTTGATAGATGAGGCAATCGCGGCCTAAAACAATTACCAAAAATTAAATATTTAAAATTATATTTATAATATTTAGAAGATATTTTATCTCTATAGTTTTGGGACCCCAAAGGGCAAGAATTTGCAAAAAGCAATCGAGGAGACATAACACTTACCGGTTGTATAAGATGTATATTATCAAAAAAGTTGCCAATATAACTCATAATAGACAACTTTGCCGAGATTCTGTCCACCTTGGTCAACTGAAGTAAAAACTTGTCTTCCTCCGTTAACAAATTGACATTTTTCTTTTCTAGAATGTATTCTTTGTAAGCTTTGGTCTCTTGTTCTGTGGGTACCATCCTTTGGAGCAATTCTACATTTTCTAAAGATAATTGTTTCAGGTCTAACATGTTTATTGCATTTATCACTTTTTCGGGTGGCATTTCGAGTTTCCTCCTTGATATTGCTAAAAACGAAAACATCTTCTTTATAGTCTTAATATAAAAATGCCGTGGCTTTCTAAAGTAAAGTAAGAAGCAATTCAATAATATAAAACTTAAAAGATGGGAAGAAACTACTTTTGCATGCAGCAGGTTTTCCAATTTAGACACTCTAGAGATGAGGCTACCAACAAGGCAGGAAATTCAGGGATTCTTTGGATTGACTATAAAGGGATGCATGAGAGTAGCACCTCATGGTGCACTATTGTAAAATACCAAGAAAAGAATTGTATTAGCAAATTCTTCAGAGTTAAAGCTCTGTAGATACCTTATTATCAGATCATTAATAAACCATCCCCAGAGTTGAAAACAGTATTTTAGAGCCTGATTGTGACTTTGAAAAGAATTCTCATGTTAAAAAAAGAATATAAAATATATTATCCAGCTCTAAGGATTCTGGCAGTTACTGTGGCTATCTATTGATTAAATGTATCATTCACAGGGTTAAATTACTCTTTTTTAGTAGAACTTGGGTACTTCGAGGAGTGGGAGACTTTTTTAGCGACAGCAAACATGACTGTGTCTTCAAGACATCAAAATGGACAAGATTTTTATACTTAAGCATCCAAAACCTTTAACTTAAAAAGCCAAGTGTCTTCTTTTGTGCGTTACACCTGAATAAAAAAAAATATATTTAAAAGAAAAAGATACTTACCAATATTTCTCAGCCTTGTATGCTCTAACAAAGTAACATTCTCAGGTTTCTTGAATCTAAAATAACATTGATGATATGTTTTAGCATTATTCTACACAATTTAAATAAGTACTAACAATTTTTAAAAAAGCTAATAACATTTTTCGCTTGGCAATGCCAATTCATGGTGTTCTAAGATATGTTAATTAAATGAGGAAGTTGCACATTTTTTTATTTTTTACTTAAAAAATGTTGAAATTCAAAATAATTTTCTCCTAGCCAAAACGCAGCTCGCAAACAAGGATAGCTTGCTGTGTTGTTAGTTGGACGTGTTTCTTGAGTGCCGTTTTTATTGGCTTTCGTTGTGCTAACAAAATATTGTTCTGTTATAATTGTTTTAAAAACTAGACTTCATTTATCATGACTTCTACTGAAACTGGATTTGTCCAAGGGCAATCTGATAACTTGCCAAAAATTGATGCATTATCAATGTTTACATTTTTGGGAAATAACCCAAATTTCATGGGAGCTGAGTTAAAAGGAGTAAAAGCTACAAGGTATGTATTCAAAATTAAACATTATTTTAAAGTAATAATACTATATGTAGTGCAGTGTTGTTTTATAAAGTAAAAGTAAAAACTTTGGTAAAAAGATAACCTCAAAACCTAAATAATAGATTTTGTAAAATAATACCTTATCTGTCTTACCAAAGGGATCTTATTAAAATAGTTTTTTTCCACTTTGTATTCAAATGTGGAACTACATAATGGCACTACACAACAATTATAGTATTTATGTTCCGGGCCTCTTAAATCGTCTATTACATCCATGTTCTCTCGTTTAAACTTTAAACCGGCTATCGTCACACACTAAATCAGGTTTAATATTAATATATAATTAAAAAACTCGTCTTTAGGTACACTAAATTGGTCACAACCCGATGTAAACACAAACGGAATAACCAATGATTAAATGGCAGCGCTTGGGCCAACGCTTGAGGCCGACACTTTGTTTATCGGACATTGACGTCACACGTGGCTTGACCAATCAGAGAGCGTTTTCGTTGACCTTGTAATATTTAAAATTTAAATAATTAGTTATTTAATAATCGCTTAGTTTTAAAATTTTTTACAAGCACATATCAACTTTTAAAGGGCATTTACTGAATATTAAATAGGTTTTCAATAATAATAAAAAAATATGCAACTTCCTCATTCATGGCGTTCAAAGATACGATAATTAAATTGAAGGAGAGATTTTAAAGAGCAAAATAATGATAGGAAGTCCTTTAACGAAATATCGACATCGTCATAATTTCCATGATGCAAAGAACAATTTGTATTTTTATATTTTCACCATATTTTTATATAAATATGTGGATATTTGCACAAAACTTGATCTTGATTTATTTCTATAGATTTTTGACACATTATAAAATATTTCTCATGACCCAAAATTATTTAAAATAGCGACTTTACTTTAATAACTTGACATCCATTAAATATTTTTTGACGCAAATTCTGCATATATTTATAGGCTTTTTATAGACGAAGGAAAATAACCCAAGAAAAAAAAGTCAAATGGGTTCAAGTTTGGGGTGCGGGATGTCGCTTAATCCATCAAATCTACAAAATGCTGCATTAACCTTAATGCGTCCCGGATAGAGCACTGTCACAAAGAAACCCCATGTTGATCCTTCAAAATGGTGCTCTAAATGTTATGAATACTAAAATTCAGTACGAATGATAATAATACAAATAACTTTTAAACAGTGTGAATTTCAAAGAATAGATATTTTTAAAAGTTTACTTTTACAAATAATTGTTTTCTTATTTTTAGCTCCTTCAATGTATTACCTAACATTTGAAACAGACTATATTAACAGAAAACTATTCAAATTATTTGTAATAAACCAAAATGTGTTTTACCTTTTACTGGGGAAAGTCTGCAACCCATCGGCTTCGCAGTTACCATTTGCAAGCGGCCCAGCGTTGCCAATTTTAAACTTCTCTTCGAACTCCGCGAAGTCTATATAGGAATGTAGTTTGTCATCGTCCAATTCGTTGAATATCGTCCCTCTAACTTGGTTCGGTTTCAGTGCTATCCAGTTGATAGTTGGTAATTTGTACTTGAAATAAAATAAATATTCTTTTTAAAGTTACGATAATAAATAATTATAGAATATGCTTTACAATGGCTTCGGTCCTGGTTTGTGGTATAAACAAAAATACAAAGAATGTAATTTATAAGATCTCTTGTAAATGTAATAAATTTTATAAAGGTGAAACTTGCAGACCATTAGCCAAACGCATAAAAGTGTTAATTTTTATGGATTAATTTTATCCTAAAAATGGTATTCAACTTTCCACCGAAAGGTAGGTAAATACTTTGATTTTTAGTGGTTTTTCAGCAGGGCTGAGCCCACTCAGTCATTATATCCCCGGACCATAACCGAAGCGGTCCCATTGTATAGAGTTTCTGACGAGCACCCAACAATAACTTTTCAATAAATAATTATTATTAACAGATGTCAACATTCAGCTTAGAGAAAAAAGAAGAATAAATAAGAATATATATTTATCTTGAAACACTAACAAAAACTTCTCTTACCTTGGTTTGAACTTTCCTTTTGATAGTCATAGCCCCCTCAGGTGCCTGCATAAATCCTGCCGGTGGCGGAGGTATGGGCGCTCCCGGTATCCCAGGCATTCCTGGTGCTTTAGGAGGGGGCGGCGGACAAGGTGGTGGGGGAGGAGCGGCAGGGGCAGGTGGTGGACAAGGTGGAGGAGCCGGCACCACTGGGGCGGGCGTTGACGTGGAAGTAGTGTTTGTAAGAACAGTAGATATTGATGACACTAAAAAAAATGTGACATTACAAGATGACTCGACATAAGAGAATAACCAAAAACACTTGATTAAAACTTACTCGATGCTCCTTTAGGCAAACTATTGTTTTCTAATTCGGCAATCTTACTTCGAACATCGACTGTCTATTCTTTGATTCTTGTTCATGATGTTGCACCACTCGTCTTAACGTCGATACCTCTTCATCTGCCCTTGTCTTACATTCTATCAGTTCATCCCTTTCTTGCCTACACAAAAAATACCTTTTAAAAATGTCAAATCAAGTAGTAATATATTTACTTTAAAAACATTTAACTTTAATCAAAACAAAAGCTAAAACAGATAATTTGCTCTTTTGATATAAGGAGAATCAAATATTTATTCACTGTAACTTTTTATTTTACTGAGAATAAGTAAAAGATTTCTTTAAGCATTTACTCTCTTAGTCTATTTGTTTTGTCATCATCGTAAAAGTTTCATAATGTCAGTTTTTAGAATATTTATGCACAAACTCCATAACATCAACATCTCTTGAAATTTTAAGCCCCCAATGCTTGATTTAGAGTTGTAAAGAAATGAAAATCAAATGGTGATAATTCAGGACTATAGTGTGGACGTGAAACAACCTTCCGATACACTTTTTTTAAGGAGACTTGTAGCCAATGGGCACCTTACATAAAAAGTATTGATCTAAAAATACGTAAAATCTCTTCCTTTGACTAGTAAAGAACTATCGCCCAAATATCTTTTTTTCTAAAATTAGTTTCGCTTAATTACTGATTTAAAATTCACGTTGGCTCTTTAAATTTTTAGAAATTGCAAAAAAAAAATCATTTCAGAAAAAACAAGTTGAAGCTCTGAAATTTGTTAAGTAATCATGATTACCGACTTTTTAAGCCAACGCAATTACGTGTTTTGTTGATGTATTTTGGTCAAAAAATGAACATATTATAATATTTTACATTCTAAATAAACAAATGAAATTGGCACTTATCCTCTGACTGAAAACCAAAAGTGTTTTATTACCCAGATTATGTCCGCTTGTTATTGTATTCACTCCGCTCTTATTTAACATGTAATATTGGAATTTAGCCCCGGTGGCCTGTCGATCAGGCATTGTGACGTATATATCGTTTTTACGCGAATTTTTATTTGCATTTAAAATGCTTGTAACTCTGTTATACAATTTCGTATAATAAAAATATGTGAAAGAACTGCTATTTAGGTTTAAAGGCTTATTTTCAGCCAATAAAAAAATATGTACAAAATGCCATTTGCAGCACTATTATAAATTCCTTGGGAATATTACTCACCGTAATTGTATTAATTCTGTTTCTAACATCGCAATCTGTTCTAAAGCTGTATGCTCGACATCCTGTAGTCTTTCATGCATCTAAAAAAAGTTTATACATAAACTAACTGAGAGTGGTATTTGTTAACGTTATAGCAACAATTTAGAGTCTTTTATTTCATTTAATCAGATATTTTTTATATAACTTCCTTTAAAATCAATATTACCTGTGCCAATTCATCCTCCAGTTCCCCGACTTTCTCCAAAGCTGCAGTTTTCGTCTCACTATCTTCCATCAAGGCGGCCACATCGAAAACGTTGTCCAGGTAAGCGGAGATTTGAACCTGCAACTCCCCGTTTCGGTAAATTTTAACTTTTCCCAAAAAGTTGTCCAGCCCCAAGGCCGTAAATTCGTATTGTAGATGAACGCGAAAGTTCATGTCTTTGACCGAATGAACGATTATGTTTTTGAACTGCATACAAGCTACCTAAAATTACGAAAATTCAAATTTATATCGTGTAAGTTGTCTGGTTTGTAGGTACAAGAGCCAAAGAAACAAAGTTTCTTTTTTAATTAAAAAATACCAACATTTCCTTTAAATCAAAATTATTTTAATAGACAAGAACAAATCCTTTAATTTTTTTTTTTTATTAATTTTATTGCAAAAATTTTAAATTTTTTTTTTTTAAAAACCATAATTTAACATATAATTATTTGTGATACTATGTACTGTATATAAGGTTTTGACGAATTTCGGGTATCAGTCGTTGCCTAAAGTACTCCAAATCTAAGGTGTTGTCAGGTAAACTTTGGTTTTCATGTGACCCCAAGGAAATTAATCCAAAGGATGAAGGTCTGCGTCTTGGCGGCTAATCAATTGTACAGTAACGGCCATTAAATCCTGGGCAATTCTTTTTCCCTTATTCATTATATTGAGAAAGAGGCTTGCCTTAAAGGCATGTGGCGGAAGAGCTTAACATCCCAAAAGTACTATTCATTGTGTTAAAAAAAAATGGCAGAAACACACTCCTTTGAGAAGAAGCTAGATAATTATAAAATATAAATATTTTCTTTTACCGGTTGTTTTTATTTACAGTAATTAAAAAAGTAAAACAAGGTAAAAAAGAGCGTTTACAAAAATTGGCAGAAAAGTAAAAATTTGACAAATCTTTGGCCCAAGTTTTAAAAGGGCCGTCCTGTACCTATTTTCCCTATTCAGCGATTAGGAAAATCTTTACCTAAACATTTTAGGCTGATGAGCAGACCACCATCCACAGAAACCATATTCGTCATGAAGATCTTCTTCTGCATGATGAAGAAATTAATTATTTAAAGCTGGAGCAGGATAAAAAAATAGAAAGTTGTTTCCAAAGAATATTGACCCGATAATTCGATCGCCAATTATGCCTGGTCAACATTAAGTTTTTGCGGTCTCTGGGTCTGTATTTTTTAATTATAAAATTATAAATCAATAAAGGTAGCAATGGAAGTGATCATTTGACCGATTCAAACATCATATATAATTACAAAAAAAAAAAAAAATGGTAACTTACCATAAATTCTATATGAAAAACTTCATAATTCAAAAAATACTCCATAAGGGTCTGAAACCTGTTGCCTCGTGACAAACTTCTTTGAAATTGTGAAAGCCGACAGAATTTTTCGTGGCCTCCCTTGACTAAGCAGATTGCTGCTAATAATTCTAAAACTAAAGCCTTCGTCCTAAGGCTCTTGTGTATTAAACTAAGTGATATGCAGTTTATTGCTTCTCGGTGTTGGATTACCATATTGAATCCATACTAAAAAAAAAATTAAATTATTTGGTGTTTCTAAAAAATAGTATATTGAAGTTTAAATTTAAAAAATAGTATAAATCATCAGAGTAAATAAGAGCCATTATATGGGAGTAAAATACTATGTTTTATCCATGACTATCAGATAATTTTGGCTAAAATTTAAAAGCTGCGGTAATTACTTCAATTCATAAAGGAAGAGATTGTAATATACCTTCTAATTTTAAATCAAAAATTTTATTGCTAACTCTTTACAGAAATATTGACAAAAAAGTTAAGAAAAATAATTTTGTTTATTGATAAAGATAAAATTCCTAATTAAAATCAGTTTGGATTCCAAAAAAGTGAAAATACGAATGATGCACTTTTTCTTTTTAAAACACATGTCATTAAATGATGGTGATTTAACGGCTGCTGTTATTTTGTGATTTAGCTAAAGCTTTTGACTGTGT
This sequence comes from Listronotus oregonensis, assembly GCA_019359885.1. Lineage (NCBI taxonomy): Eukaryota > Metazoa > Arthropoda > Insecta > Coleoptera > Curculionidae > Listronotus > Listronotus oregonensis. The sequence continues at coordinate 16,308 of JAHBCN010014669.1, forward strand.
AAATCATTATATCCTGTTAAAAAAAACTCGAAATTTATTGGTATCTTTTTAAATTGGTTCAAGTCATATCTTTCAGAAAGATCACAAATTGTGCATTTAATTAATGTTATCTCAGAAAGTACAAATATAGTGTGGTGTTTCTCAGGGTTCTGTTCTTGGACCTTTATTATTTTTATTATACATAAATGATTTAGTTTTACTTGATATACCAGGAAAATTTACGATGTTTGCAAGTGCTTTATGGAATTACAAAAATATAAGTTATTTATATGATGTAATTGAAAATGATTTTTTTAAAAACCAAATCATGGTGTAACTCTAACTTGCTTTCTTTTAACATAAGTAAAACTAATATCCCAACATTCAAATGTACACTCAATAACATATTTTTGAATGAGGAAATTAAAAAATATATGTACTAAACTTTTAGGAATTTATGTCGATGTTAAACTAAATTTAAAGAACATATAGAAACATTAAGAAGTAAACTTGTATCTTACTGTTATGCTATTAAAAAACTCTCTCATAAATCGGAAGAATTTTCCATTTTGAACTCTATTTATTTTCTTTTAATTGAATCAATTATAAGATTGGCATTTGTATTATTTTATCTGTAACTATTATATTCAGTGTTTTTCTTACAAAAGAGAGCAGTTCAATATATAACACTTACTTTTTTCTATATTTTAAAAACATTATCAATAATATAAAAAAAAAAAACAATGATTTAATAATACTAAGAATTCTTCGCAAAATACTAGAGAAAATTTACAATTTTATCTTTCAAATTCATGTTAAAAATAATTTATGACTCAAAAAAACGTTTAACCAACGTATAGTATTAAAAGTATAGGTAGTTCTTATAAATTCAAATTGTTCATCAAAAATTTGTCAGGACAGGTTTATTATGTATTGTCTGAATACTTCAAAGATAATTTAGAATAGATTTATGGCATAAAATCATTATATTGTCTTTTTTCTCATAATATTATATATTATTATTATTTGAAAAGATAAGACGTGACGTATCCCATGGCTCCGACCCCATAGGGCGTCATGCGGAAGGTCATCCGTATCGAAGACCACTCCTCGCGTCCGCTCGGTCAGTGATCTTCGGCCAAATTCATTTGCCTCAGTAAACGAAGGGACCCAAGGACAACAAGATTTCTGCATTTTCATCACCAGTTGTTTGGAATGAATGAATTTCCTTTATGCCCCCCAAAACGCCGACAATCAGGACAACCAATCGCACGTTATACTCCGGATAGAGCCTCCAAAGTTCGCCAAGTAGATCCTGATGTTTGGCCCCTTCTCCCGTTCCTTTATATCGATGTTAGTTTCCGCTGGGGCAAGAACTCAATCACATACATAGAGTTATTTCTTTTATCAAAAAGAACGATATCAGGTTTATTGGCGCGAATTTGATGCGTAGTTGGCAGTGGCGGCCGGTCTTAAGGGCACAGGGGAACGTGCCCACCCTGTTTAAAATATTATTTAATTCTAATTCTAATATTTTTGTAATATTTATTTTCATTCGGTTTGTGTCTATTGCCATGAAGTATACTCAAAAGTTACTTCCTACACGCCACCTGCGAGGATCGAGCATTAACGCACTCAAAACAAATTTTCCCGGGGGAACACCCCGTTGTGCTCTTTCGAGTCCATAATCGCGAAAGCATCGGACATCCTCGGCGTTCGCAATTTTAAGCCTAATGATGGGCACAAATTTGCGTGTCTCCAACTACGAAAACTCCAGTAAAAGCGGTTTTGACTTTTGTGGTTTGGCGCGGAAATGCTTATAATAATTTTATGAAGTTTAATTATTGTGAATGTTTAAGTATTTCTTATAATGGAATCCGAAATAAATTCGGTTCCCTACCTCTTGAAGAACGGTCCTTGACGTTTGAACAGAAAGTTTTAGTTAAACAGAATGGTCGATCTACTCTGATTTAAATATAAACTATTCAAGTTCAAGTAAAACTAGAACATATAATAAGGTGTTCAACAAAAATATAAACGATAAATATAAGTGGATTTGTGGTTGCCCGGTCACAAATAAATTGTTTTGTTTTGTGTGCATATTGTTTAGGAACGAGAATTACAGCTTGGACTCGATGCTTGACAGTGGTAAATTAAAAACTGAACTAACAACCAACTGTGTTTACAGAAACTTACTAATTTCGCAGATATTATTTGTACAACATCAATGTCAACAAAGTAGATACGAAAGATGTTTTTCAACATTAAATCGCATAAAAACTTTTTAGAAATACGATGCTGCAAGACAGGCTTAATGCCTAGCTGTTTTATCAATTGAAAAAAATTAAAAATCTATACCTGACTTTGATAATAAAAATTTATTCGTTTTCTAATAAAAGGACATAAGAATGGACTTTAAATTTAAATAGGCTTAATCCCTTTTTTCCCATTTATTTTTTTGCCCCCCCAACAATAAATCTCACGAGCCGCCACTGGTAGTTGGGAATGCATAATTCCAATATATGCGACAGTTGTCATTTTTTCCCCTACTGCCTCGATATCGCCGGGACAAATGGCAAAATTGGTGTTTCCCTCGATGCCGTAATAATGTCTGAGGTGATAATAAAGTACCCAAGCGCATCGTTATGTCGGTGGATGTAACCACTTACAGCATGCACTGGACAAGCTGACAATAAGTGCATTAGTGTTTGGGTTGCTGTCGACAAGTTCGCAAGCAGTATTAGGAATGTTAGAAAACTGGCCCGGTATACCAATGTGTTTATCCCCCATCCTGGCATGCTAGTAGGAAACCCTCGGTCTCAGACTTGAGCTCAGGTTTTAAAAACCCAAATGTGAGGTTTGAGATAGATTGAGTCTTTCTATATTTCGGTAAAATACTCCTGTTGCGGGTTATTAATGTGTCTTCAAAAGCATCTGCTGTTCTCTCTTTTAACCCCAGTTTTAAAGGGTTTAGACTCAAGTCTTACAAATGCCCGGCCCCTCGTTTGGATCTATTCCCAAAACTGAGACCAATTTCTCCGCTGCTGCTCAGGTTGATCGTGCATACACTCAAAGTTAAAAAAAGGGCCCGACCTCCTGGTGGCTAGGGAGGTAAATACGGGGTGTTGATGAGCGCGGGTGGATGTTTTCGGTAAAAAATACATCTTTTTTTGTGTGCTGACGCCCCGCTCGCGAGTTCCTCTCGCGCCCCCTTTAAACCCTCCAAAAGAGTAAAGCAATACAGGCACTGCTAGCATGTTGGTAGCAAGGACCTTATTTTTTTCCCCGATAATTCCGGTTCCCAAATTCCCCGAAATCGCCTATAATTGCTTCTAAGCTCGGTTTTTAAGCTCTAACATCTTGGGTGGTTTTTTTCGATTCCTAAATATCAAATAATTCTCGTTTTTTTGTAGGGGGCGGAGAAAGCCTATCGGAAAACGGGATTCCCAAATTTCCCCCCCCGGCCCCCTTTTTACTTAATTTTTTTTCCCCTTTTGAGGCGAACTCCATTCCGACATCTCTGGTGTATTCGTGAACCATTTAAAAAAGACTGTTGTAGGTCTTGCTCGCTAGTTGCGTACATTTTTTTGATCATCCATATAAAAGAGATGCTCACGTCTTCCAGGTGGTCCACAGCAAAACCCCGTCTTTCGAAGAGACATGGATACGGGAAGCTGAAAAATACAAAATAGCAAAGGACTGAGTCCCCCGAAATACGCCCCTTTTAAACGAATGGGTTGGTAATAATTTTTTTCCCCCAGATGTTATAGAGAATTTGGGGTTTCCCAAAAAAGTGACAAAAAGCCCTCAATGCATGGTTAGGGTTGGGTTAAAAGGGAACCTTAAGATCTTTAAGCAGATGCAACGGTAATTCGTGAGATGTTGTGTCAAACTTTTTTTTGTAGTCAATCCACGCCATATTAAGGTTGCGTTTTTTTTTGGATTGAGTCTTGTGTAATGCATCTATCGATTAGGAAATTTTCTTTGCAACCATTGTTCCCCTTTTTTTTCCCCCTCGCCCCCTTTACATCAAAGGAAATGGGTCAACTGCACTCAATTTCCCCTAGAATATAAAATTCTGGGGGAAATATTGAGGAAAAATGATCGGCCCCAAAGTTTTGGGTATTTTTTTAAACCCCCCTTTTTTTTGGATCAATATGGTTCGGCCTTAAACAAACTACCCCCGGAATTGGCGTGTCCCCGTTGAGCCAAAATAAAGATTCTGGCTAAATGTGGATGTGTACTAAAAATTTTTACCAGTAGTTTTGGGTCCACCCCAACCAGGTGCAGAATATTTTTTTCACCACCCCGGGCACTTTTCACCTCCCCGGGTGATCGGGGCACTCTCATGCTGGTCAAGTTTCTTGACCCACAATATACTCTAAAGTTAGTCAATGCTGGAGTGTCTCGTTGAATGGCTTTGAGACTTAAGTAAAAATTCTTCCAGAACTGTTCCACGACATTTGCTGATGGCGGATTTTCAATTTTTTGGGGTTGAGTTTTGCGAGAAAACTAGAAGGCCTAGTTACAATTTAGTTGTGTCTCTTATCCCCTCCTTTTTCTTTAAGCTGTTGTTTTAACGCCCAAGGATCTTATGCGGTCTAAGGGGAACCCCTTTTTTTGATGAGAAGCACACTTCTGTTAAGTGTATGGTGTTTTTTTGGGTATCTTTAAAGCTATTTTTTTCCGATCCTTCCAGTGAAAGGTCCTTTGGATGAAAATATTCTAATACACTTTGTATACGTGATGCCTCTTGCCGCGTCAAATCTATTTTCTTGGATGTTTGCTGTATTCGGCGTTCGGTTGTTTTTTAAAAGTCAAAAGGGTTTTATTATTATTATTATTATTATTATTATCATAGTTTTATTTTTTTTCCCCTTTGTCAAAAAAAAGTATAATCTTTTATAACAATTCAACAATATTATTATTATTATTATTATTATTATTAATAAATTAGGACAATGCAGGTTCAAGAAACATGTTTCATCTAATCTATAACATTTCTATGACCTCTAATTAAAAAAAAAATTGCAAACGAAAAAGTAAAAACAAGATGTATGAACAGCTAAAAAAAAATTTTAATAACCAAAAAGGGAAGATAAAGTAGATTTACTTGTTTCTACTTACTTTGTTATTCATTATTGCTCTCATACACATTATACAAACGTGTATATCATCTTTCGATTCTCCCATGTTGAGTTTTGCCACATGTTTAGATCGTCTTTTTAAACTAGGACTATCGTTAATATCTAGGGGCATTCTGATATAACCATTAGTTCTGAAAAAAACACAGAAAAAATATTGTTATAACAGCAACACAATCAAAAACAATTTGGTACCAAATAAAATAAAAACATTTTCCTTTTTATCAGTATTATTAGTTACTGGAAAAAATTGATTGGTTTGAGAATATAAAATAATATTTTTAAGTGCCTATAATGGGCTTATTAAATATAATTATTTAAATTTATTTTCTATCAATCCGAAAAAAACGTACAAGCGAGGGCAAAAGTCAATGTTTAACACTTTAAAAGTCTGAGCTACATACAGGGTCGAAAATCTCCTGCATAGGAAAACGGCACGTAAAAAGAATACTACAAATTCGTATAAACCTTTTTTTTATAGTTTTCGCAATGAAAATATTAAACATGTTCTGTATCTAAATATCTTTGTATAATTCTCTGAAAGATAACAATTTGTCAATTCCATTTTAAAGATATTTAATGTTATCTCTGTAGTATTCTGAACTTAAGTCAAAATTATTATATCAAGACAAATTCTATAGGAGGGTAACAAATAGCATTTCATCTTTTTCGAGTAGATTACCAGAAAGTATATTGAAAAAACAAGAATTTAAAAAAAATTTTGTTGTCTC
>JAHBCN010014670.1:0-22153 GCA_019359885.1 Listronotus oregonensis
GAATTTTCCCCACAAAGTTGTCACAAGTATAGTGCAGTAAACACAGAGACACACACACACACACACACACACACACACACACACACACACACACACACACACACACACACACACACACACACACACACACACACACACACACACACACACACACACACACACACACACACACACACACACACACACACACACACACACACACACACACACACACACACACACACACACACACACACACACACACACACACACACACACACACACACACACACACACACACACACACACACACACACACACACACACACACACACACACACAAACCCCGTTCCACCTATTAAAATTGAAATAAGGGGGACATCTACATATTCTTCAATTTAAAAATTCTTTCCCAAAAAATTATTTTAGCAATAAGAAATCAAACTAACAAAATGTAGTTTTTAATATTTTTTTTATTAAAACATTTATATACAATGGAAAAATAACAATATATTTATAAATACTAGTACTTTATTTACAAATAAAACTATTCGGCTTTTTACTTAGAAATAAAGTTTCTATTCTACTTTATTAATTATTTTATACAGGATAAGCAAGAAAGTGGGACACTAGGTTGTTATTCCTTAACCAGTTGTATGTATCTAAACTAATTGGTTAAATTAAATTTAAAATATATTTAAAGTCATTTTTAAAACAACATAGTTTTGCTGAATAGCAATGATGCACTTTCTTTTATTACAAATGTATGACATCCTATTGTAAACCAGTGTCTTCATTATTTGAAAGATATATAAGTTAATGAATAAAAGTCTGATGGTAACTCATTTAATATAAAATATAGTGTGTTAAAAATATGGAAAATGTGGCACTGCAAAAATGATTCTGTTTTTGAAAACTGGAACTAACCATAAGTACTAGCTTGCCATTTAATTTTCATATTCTTTATTATTGAAATTTAAAAGGATATTTTTTACTTTCTAATATATATCGCATTTTTTTTAATTATATAAAAACTTTTAAGTTACCTTAATTTGGTACCAATGTCAAAAGAAAACCAAACATTTAAAAAAGTAATCTTATATGTATTTCCAAAATTCAACAAGTTAATTAACTCCTTGCAGTTAAAAAAGAAAAAGGTAAAACCACCTTTTTTAAAAGTGTCCATTTGAAATACTTTATTTATTAAAATATTTTGTATTTTTTTATTACACATTAAATAAAAAATGATATATAGGTCTCTTAAAATATAAATCAGGAAAAGTCGTTTTAATTTGGACTTCTTTAAAAAATAAATTTAAAAAAGGTGTTTAAACCTATTTTCTTTTAGGTTTTAATATGTTTGTCATTGTTTATTGTTTTTGCAATAAGAAATTATTTGTTAACACGTTTATGGACAGTACTGCCATTATTGTACCCTCAAAAAATCATCATATTCCAAAAACTTGTGTACCGATTTTTTGTCGATTTCTGTTATAGTAGTTTTTCCATTAACTTTTAAAATTTTTTTTATATGTTTGTTTATCTTTTGATAATGTTACTGGGCGGTACCAAAGAAAAAATTTTTTTCTTTAATTAAAAAAAAAGTAACAGTATATTTTTTGGGAGCAATATGTTTGTACTTCCTGGCAGAATATACACCAATTTTAAATTAAATGGTAACAAGATTATTATTTCAATACTTGTGTGTAATACCTTTCGATCACCAAGATGCACCATATACATTTTAAAATTTTTTTGAAGAAAAAACATTTTTTTTTCTTAATATTCCTGTATAAATATATTTTGTGTTATTTCCCTTTAAAAAAAATTTAGTCAAAAAATTTTTTTGCTAGCACATAAAAAACAGTTTTTTAAAATAAGAAAGAAAATTTAACCCCAAAAGCAAACTAATAAAAAGGGGGGTTTTTAAAAGGGGGTAATTTATTTAAACAAAGGCCAGTCGTGCTAATTATTTTACCCAAAATTTTTTATGAGGAAACCCTTTAGCCAACTCTTTAAAAAAAAAAAAAGAAGATACAGACAATTTTCACCCCCGGGGGAAAAAAAAATCAAATCCAGTAGCATGATGCTTAAAATAGAGTGTCTGATTTCCAATCAAAAAATGTCTTAGAAACGGATAAAATAACGAAATTGTATAAATAAAATCGCCATATGTGCTTTAGCAATAAACCTTGGATCTACTTAACAAAATTAAAAATAGAGATTTCTATGTAAAACTACAAACGAACGAACTTAACAGCTATATACATATATGTATACAGATAAAAATATCCCTCATCATATCACATTTAACATAAATAATTATTAATAAGGGAAATTAAAAGGGAAAACCCCCAACTGTCACAATGTGTCTATCATGAAAAAGGGGAACCCCAAAGGGTCAAAAGCTGTTAGGACTTAATATTTATAACATATGTTATGTTCTATATAAAAAATAAAATTTTTTCCCCAAAATTTATAAATAAACTTAATGTGAATTTTAAAAATAATTTAATTTCACATACATTTACATCACTACAAATACTTTTAATGAACCTATTTTTCAGAAAGTAATCTTTTGCCTCTCACTCTTACCCCAAAGGGGTTCCCCGGGGACAGTATTTTTTTAGACATACTTCATGAACTGATAAAAATAGTCTTTCTAAGAACTAACTATTTAAAATTTAAAGACACTTATTGCAAAACAAATGGGTTGTCGTGTCTTTTTTTAAAAAAACCTCTGGTGGTATAGCTCCCTGGCTTTGAAGGTTATAAAAAATGGTACCAGCTCCCCATAAAGTCCCAGTCTTTTTCCTTCTAACCCCGTAAGAAATAAAAGTAAGACTACTGTTTGATAATATTCACTTAACTTTTTTTAATAAAAATACAGGGTTTTACAAATCAACAAAAAAATTAAAAAAAAGGATGAAATTTGATGTCATTCATCATTAAAATCGTAAAATCCCCCTTTTTTATTTTAGCATAATATGGAATGATTACTGTTATCTAATATTTCCTCTATCAATTTTATTCCAGTAAATGAAAACACTTTTGTTGATGTATTTAAGCAGCTACAAAACTTTAATACATTGCAGAGGTTTCGGTTTAAAGTGAGTGGACTTTTCACGCCCCCCCACTCCCCCAGCGGGGGTAAAATTGTCCCCCTTTTTATATTTCTCCCAATAGTTTTTTAATGAATCCGATACCAGAATGTGTAAAAGGTTCTTACATCTCCTCTTACTCGTGTCGCTAGCGGACACGAGTATAATTTGTTCTGATGTGTTCTGGTGTCCCTGTCTCCTGGAGAGTATCGAGCAGGGCCCCCGGTGACTTGGGGGGCACCTTTGAAACGGATTCCCCCGTTTCGGTCCCCCCTTTTGTCTGCTTGTGACCTTGAGTGGCACCTCTCGAAACGGATTTACCCTTTTTGGCCCCACCCCCCTTTGTCTTTTTTTTCCTGGGGAAAGGGTTTCCCCTGTCCGCTTTTTTTTTTAAAAAGGAAATACCCCCACCACGGCAGCGCCCCCATTACCGAAAAAAAATTAAAATACACTGAGAGGTCGCCCTGTATCTCGGGGGCACCGTTGTAGCCCCCTTTTAAGGCACAGGATGTCAAAACCAAAAAGCACGATATGCTAACCCCTTTTTGTTCATCTTAGCTGCGGCCCCCGTTCCATCGGTACCAAAAAAGAGTTGCGGATAACCAGAAACTCTAGTGCATGTTAAAAAGATCCTACGGGCCCCCAACCCCCACAACAACGACGTGTGAACACAGCGGTTGCAGAGGAAAAGGGCTTTCGTGGTATGAATAAAAATGCAGAGCTTAATGTCTTATTATTTTTTTAAAAGGTAAAATATTAACTTGATATTTTTTTTTTTTTTAATTAGTATTTATTATTTTTAAAAAAAATTTAAAACATTCCCACTGCTGTTAATATTTGGGGTTTATAAAATAGGGGAAAATTCAACATTCGCTGAAAAAATATAAATTTAATTTTTTTAAATTCCCAAAAAGGTTCTTTTTTTAAAGTGAAGTAAAAAACTGGAAAGACTAAAATTTTGTATTTACGAAATTGTGGGGGGACTGATGAATCGAATTTATCAACAAGTGGCATCTTTAACAGAAAAATTCCAAACTTGGTCCCCATCAAATCCGCATCAAAAAAAAATTTAAAGTCGCCGGGTAGAAGTTCCATTAAAGTTTGGTGTGGTATTAAAAAAAATATTTTTTGGGGGCCCCCTTACTATATGGGAGAAAGATATTTAATTTCCCCTCCGGAATTGAAGAAATATGGAAGAAATTCCTTTAGTTCACGTAAACAGGTTAATTTGGCAACAGGATGGGAATTCTCCAAAATAACTTTAAAAAAATGTAACGAATTATATAAACTTAAAAAATATCCTAGACAGATAGGAAGATATGGAAACAAAAAAGGCCCCAAAAAAGAGCCCAGACCTTATTTTAATGGACGGGTTTTTTTGGGGTATGATTAAGGACAGTCCTACATTTGACAAGAGTCCTGCATTTCCAAACATCAGACTTGTAGGACGCACTTATGATCTCAATTAATACTATAAAAAACTATCATCCACTTATGTTAAGCGATGCAGTGAAGAACTTAGAAAAATGTTTCTGACTTTGCATTCAAGAAAATGGGGGTATTTTGAGTATTTATTAAACAGTTAGTTCATACTTTTCAGTTATTATATTTCGCCAATTCATTTAACTTTTAATTTGTTTTAGTAGGCTTCATTGTTTACTTTAATTAAATTGAAATAAATCATTAAAAATATCCGATTTCCAATTAAGAATATCTCAGAAACTGTTGAAGATAGATATAGTATATTATACACGAAAATACTTAGATTTGTCTAAAAAATCTCAAAATTCAATAGTATACAGGGTGTTCCTTTTAAAAAAAAGTAACATTTTTCTGAAAATTTCTTGGGGGGAAACCCCTATACCCCAAAACCCAAATTTATTTAAATGCTTTTAAAAAAAGGACCTACAAATATTTCATTTAAACCATATGTCAAAATAAAATCAAAATGTGGCCAATAACCCTTTACATAGTCAATAGCCTAAATTATGTCTTGAATTTTTAAATCATTTCTATTTTCATCCTAAAAAAATATATTACACTTACTTGATTGTCCACTCCAAATTCATTCCTGTTTTGATCATCATCTGTTTAACCATCTCCTCTTTGGTGGCATTATCAGGTGCTGGAGATGCTACTGCTTGATGTATAAGGGGGGGAAACCTCAGGGGGGTTAAACCCTGGTGCTCCCCCTACCGGGGGGGTGCTGGTAAAAAGGGTTTTAAATGCCCCCAATGAGAAAAAAAAAAAAAAATGTTTATTTAATCAAATAATAATAAAATATCAGGGGGAGATTAATACAATTAAAAAAAAAAAAAAAAAAAATTTTTAGATTTTTAGTCTTAGAATGGGTAAAAAATTTTTTTCCTTTTCCCCGGGCTGGTGTAGCATTTGAGAAAGGTATTCCTCATTGGCTATACAAAATCCTGAACCAGCAGGAACTATAACAAGGGTCCCCAAGAAAAATCTTGTTGGTGGTATTTTGTGACCACTTTTTAATTTTTCAAAACCGATACTGTCAGAGTAATCATTTTTGGCTAAAAAAAAAAACATTAGAAAAACTTCAAGTAGTGTGAATAATCTCTCTACTTCCCCAAAACTTATAAAGATTAAAACTTAAGTAAATAAAGTAAGATCAACAGTAAAGCTATGTTATCATGCTTGGTCGGGGATATCTTTTTAAAACGATACCACATTTTAATGTCCCCCCTTTGGGGAAATTTTCATCTTCTGTCAATATCTTGGACTCTCCCCAAATGTTTCTATTATCGGGATTTTACCAGTTTAACCATGCCACATTTTTTTTTTTTGCCATAACCATTTTTGGGTAAGCCATGGTAAATGAGAACATGGCATGTTCATGATAAACCTAAAAAATGGTTGCCTGTTTTTTTTTATCATAGATGAGGGGAAAACTGTTCCAAAAAAAGCCGAACAATGGTTACCTTGGGGGGTACACAAAAAAATTTTTTGTGGATCAGGTAGATTGACTTCTTCAGAGATATCAAAGCTTATTGGCGGTGGTAGATCAATTCCATCCTTGGGGGAAAATATTTTTTTAATTTTTTTTCTAAATGTTTTTTAAACTTCCGAATTTTTTTAAAACAACTAACATTTTTTTTAAATTATTCAAAAAAACAAAACGGCAAATACTTCATTATTATGTGTTAACTGAAAACAATTATTTATTTTAATGACCATGAGAAATACCTAAAATAAAAACATAATGAAGATAGTCAAATAACTTACCAGTTTGATACATTTGGGAAACCTCTTGCGGACTTCGCTGCAGACAGAAAAGGCCGAGCCGAAAACGGCTCGAGGAAAAACATTACAAGAATCCTATAACACTCGCTTACAGTATAGATTGGTAAAATAAATATATAATATAAAGCAAAAGTTCTGTGAATCATTAGGAAAAAGAACAGCGATGTTAGGAAATTATTAAGTAGAAATTAAATAGATATTTTTTTTTCTGGAAGGTAATATTTTGGGATATTACACTTTTTATCTGGAATACAAAATAGTGAAAAATCATTTTGTTTAAATGTTCTTAGCACTAACAATAAGAATGTTACTATATAATTACTTACGGAATGGTTAAAAAATAGACATTTTGTTACAGTTGTGAATAAGCAAGGCAAGGCATTACTACTGACCATTCAAATTTATAGAAAGATATTTTTTTATCTTTTAAACTTGAAAATGATTTTTAAAAAAAAAACAGCAATTTTTAAAACATGTTCTTTTTTTTATTAAACTTACTATCTATTTTATATTTCCCATGGCTAATTAGGGTGAAATGTTATGTTATCAATGAAGTTACCATGTTTAAACCCGAAAAAAGGTTACTTTCCGACGTTTTGGCCAAAATGGCACCAGTTTTTTTTTTTGACTGATCTCTACAAGACTAGAAAACAATATTTCAGTATTTTAGTCTCATAAAATATTAATTTCTAAAGATCTAATTTATAGAGAAATAATTAGTAAACAGACTAAATTTAATCCAAGGCGGAAAAGTAGGAAAGTAATTTTTGTTTAAGGTCACTATTGATTTAACAAAAAGATTTGGAAGTTATTTTACTTGTAGTTTTGAAATTTATTCTGAAAATCACAAAGAGAGATGTTTTTAGATAAAATTATCATTTTTAATATTAGAGGGTGGCTTATGTAGAATAACATTTGACAAAAGTAAACTCGATTAGCATTTTGTTTATTTTATAATTATAGTAAGTGAGGATTTTTAAGATTTTGAATTTACTCAAAAAAATAAACACTACTGATTTACTTAATTTATTTGGGGTGTGTATATAAGATTTTACTGATTAATATGAAAGTCACATAGACTTTCTGAAAATATAAATTAGCTTACAAAGGAAAATAATAAATAATTTAAACACTTATAATTAACACAACAAATTTTTTCATTACAAACACAATTAAAAAATATATTAAAAACTTGTTAACTCAAAAATTTGTCAGATGTAATTCTAACTTTAACAAAACCTACAAATTTATGAAGACAGAAACAAGTGTAACGGTGCCAAAGAAAAAATTCTTATTTAAATATCTTTAGATCAAAAAAATTAGCACAGACAACTATTTTTTTCCCCACATAAATACACAGAACTGTCGTTTTTTCTTTTTAACTTTTGTTTTTTTTTTAACAACCAAGTTTCTGTATTCAAGGTTATCAAACTATTTATTTTTAAAACAAATCTGCATCCCCCTCCACTTTATTTCGACAGTTTAAATCTGGTTCTTCACTCCCCCAAAAATTTTCTAGAAAAGGCACAATAAGAGACTTTATACCAGAAATATTAAGGTCACCTTTTTAAGAAGCTGATGAGCTAATATTTTAAAAAATAAAACACTCCCGAAACTCAATTTAGGTGACCTAACTTTCCTTTGCAGATATATTTTTTTGTGTCTACTAAAAGTTTGGAAATTTTAATGCAAAAATGACAAAAGTAAATATAAAGAAATTGAAAAAATGTATACAGAAAGGGCCGTTTCTAAAATATTTTAATTTCACCTATTTTATTTTATTATATGTATTTTTGTTTTAAATGCATTGAAATTTCATTTTATTTATTTTTAAACTTTTTTTGCATGTACTTATGGGGTGTTTTTTTATTTTTTAATAAGATATTTAAATATTTGTATTTAAAAAAAGTAAAAACACCCAAAACATTTAACTTTAAAATTTCAGAAAAATAAAAATAAAGGCCACTTTTTTAAAAAAAGATCATTAGAATTGATTAATTTTTTTCTGTAAATATCAAATTAAGATAAGATTTTGTAAACTTTTTTTTTTTATTTGCTGTTTTGAGTTTTTTGAATACACCTTAAATTTTAAAATATTCTGTAGATGAATGATGTGCTAGAAAATATATTTTTGAAAAATTTTAAAAGAAAAAAGGCTATCACCATCTTTTCCTTCTCTTTGTAAATATCAATTCAATTTACTTAAGTTCCCAATTTCCAATTTGGTTTTTTTAAAAAGTTATCAAAAAACCTGAAAATCATACCTAATATACACACTTTGTTCCTAAATTTGTCACTAAAGGATTTCCATTCAAAAGCAAATCAACAACCGGAATCTATTAATGCATCAAGTTATGTATCCCTATCTAAAAAAAACATTAAAAATGTATGTAGCTACAACAGTCTTTAACAAATTTGTAAAGGGATGTACTTGGCCAATTTTTTTAACTAATTTATTACTGACCTTGTTATTGGCCAAATGCAAAATTTTTACATTAGGCATCTTTTTGGAAACTTTCTTTAAAAATCCCAAAGCTGATATTCTATTGTCATTTAAACAAATGGCCTCCAAATCTGGTATATTTTCTGATATTTATCAATCACAGCAAGAAAGACAATTGGCTTAAACAGAGCACAAAATGAGTCTTGTAGATCAGGATCCATTATGAAATTTGGAAAGATCCAAGCTTTATTAAAGGCATTATATCTTCTTTCGACTTTGATTTTCTCTTTTATTGCAGGTGTCATATCTACATTCGGGGTGCCCGGATGAACTTTAACTATCAGCCTAAAGCCATTGGGTGCTGCACTTGTCTATCCAAGCTCAAGTTTTTCAGCCAATTTATGTTCTTTACATAAAAATACAGTTTGCCATTTGTTTCCACTAAAAAAAAATACAATTTAAGATTCAAAATAAATTCTAAACCATTTAAAGGCTTACCCCAAATTGGCCAAAAAGGTAATGGAGCAACCTTATCTAGTAGTAACTTCAACATAAAACTTTTTTTTGTCCCCATATGGAATCTGCAATTAACAAAAACTAATATTTTTATTTATTTATTTAATTCAATCTACATTACAGGCAGTGCCCAAATAGTACAAAAAAATTAAAAAAAAACTTTAAAAACTACTCTAACATAAAAGTCATATAAACATAAAAACTTAAATAAAACGTATATCTACATAGCTTAAAATACAATAACAAATAGAATATCAAACAAACATTTTTTAAAAACGATGACAAATAGAAAAATTGCTCCAGCGGAAGAAACGAAAGAACATCAATAAAAAACAAAAATAAAAAAAAATAAACTGCCAATTAAACATTTCACGCGGCCCTGACGACCTTCTTAAACCTATCCGGAGAACAGTCAAAGTTCAAATCCATCGGTCCGTTCCACAATGTCATAATTCGCCTAACGGGTCATTCCTACCCATGTCTGTTCGATAGGTTCAAAAAACAATTCCGTCTGCCTGGTAGAAGAAACGGGACTCTAAAATTAAACAATCCCAAAGTTCAACAATTAACAAAATTATTAATAATCTTATGACCAAATGTCGCCCGAAACGTCGATCCTGGGCTTTGTAGGCCGGAACCTAAGTCGTTCAGGATATGGAAGATCAGAAATATTGGGACCCTTGTTCTATGCAGTAAAAATAATGTAAACTTTGATTGGGACCGCCAATTCTCTCAATATGAACACTGTACATGGGGACCAGACCACACAAAGCTCTAAGTGGCTCCTCACAAGGGCATGATATTGTTTGAAATTCACGTTCTTAAGTCCCAGCACTGTCGCATAACAAACCCTGCCATTCTAAATGCCTTATCAATGGCTATCTAAATGTAGTGTAAATCGGTTGCTATCAAACAAAACACCCAAATCTCGAACCAGAGAAACTCTGCCCAACTTATAATCTCCAATAAAATAATCGCTGATTGGATTTTCTTTCGAAGGATATAATGTTACATTTGGTTTTAATGTATTTGATTTTGTTTCACCAACTATGTAAAGAATCTCATCGTTTTGTAATAGAATGAATCAGTTTCTGAATTTATTTTGCGAAATATCTTTAAGTCGTCAGCAAACAGGAGAAATGGCTGTCCCAAAACTGAGCATAAGTCATTTAAACAAAGGAAAAGGAAAGGACCCAATGAGATCCCTGAGGCCCAGAATATACCTTTATCTCCTTGAGATTAAAAACTTGACACGGGTTGGCAAGATAGCCCCGATCCAGGACGCAGGGGATCACCAATTCCATACGCTCAAGTTTTAGAATCAAGTATGGAACCTTATCAAAGGCTTTTTGAAAGTCAAAATATATCAATAACCTGCAATGGAATCAAAGGCAGCTTAGAAAGTTAGTATAAACCAAATTAGTCTGACAGGATCTTCCAGGAAAAAAACCCCTGTTGGTCGCGATTATATCCTTGGAAGAGAATAGATAATCCGTCACTATGGATTCAAACCTTTGATAAACAAAACCAGATATCCACGTAATTGAAGCGGCCATATGCAAAACGTTGTAAGTGCCACTTTTTCACAAATACGGATTATAAGCTAAATAGGTAGTATGTGCCATGCTTTACTTGCACAATAAAATTTATATCGATGGCGCTTTGCCCAGCGGCGATTTAAGGAACTAAAACAAAACGTATTAATGCCAACAACACCTGCTTATTTACCATAACCTAGCAAAGCTTTTTGAGCGGTGTTTGGGTTAAAATTTGTTTACAAAAAAATGGAAATTAAAAAAAGAAAAAACGAAAAAAACTCTGGAAGTCCATACCAACTTTAAAGCAAAAGCGACCAATAGCTGGCAAACGTTTTTCGAGGAGGAAAAAACACAACAGTTAAAAAAATTATCGGAGAGCTTAGAGAGCCCCAGTTGCCTGAAGGAAAATTTATATATTTTATTAAAATATTCTTTTAGGTAAAGTGCAATTGCCAGTACTCTTGTAAGTTAATTACTGTTGTTGCAAGAAAAAAGTGTTTGAGCAGTTTTGGAAACTGGCAGATTATAATGAGCAGCAGAACTTTTACCGTTCCCTTATTGACCTACTTTTATCAAACGTAAAGAATGGAAATTACGATAATCCCAACCAGAGCAGACGACAACACTCATTTAAATATTTTCTACCACTTCCAGGAGAATCTGAAGTTCAGGTATGAAAAATTTTGTGTTTAACTTTGGCTGTTACACAAAGAAGAGTGGAATCTTTGGCGAATCTCTCCTCCGGCATATCTGTTCAAGACAGACGAGGTGGTAAACGTCCTGGCAGAAACAAAACACTATGGAAAAAAAAAATTATTGATTTTATTGCGCCCAAATTCCTAGCAGAGAAAGCCATTACAGTCAGAAAAAGTTACAAACCGGAGATACCTTTCTGAGGATTTGAATGTCGTAAGCTATATAATGCCTTTCTTGAAAAACATAAACTTGATGGAACAAAGCCCCCGGTCTCCCGACAATGGTTTAATGAAATTTTTTAAGAAAAAAATTCATTTTTAGCCAACCCCAAGAGGGACACCTGTCCTACTTGCGACCAGTACAAAATTTCTATAGCTGCTAGTAAGACTCCCGGGGAAAAAAAATGAATTAAACTAAAGGAGATTTACATCAACGTAAAGCAGAGAGCTCAAAAAATGATGTCCCAAAACATAGTAGATTGCAAAAGTACTCAGTCTGATGTATGTGTGCTGTCTTACGATTTACAAAAGAAGCTATATATTCCAGCATTGACTCATACTCAGATGTACTATAGTCGGCAGTTTACTTGTATTAATCTGGGAATACATTTTGAAGATGAAGGAAAGGTTTTATGTACCTGTGGGATGAAACAGCTGGAAAACGAGGATGTAACGAAATAGGGAGTTGTTTGTATGATTATGTTACAACTCAGCTTAATACTACAAAGCGAAAATTGGTTCTATGGTCCGATAACTGTGGAGGGCAGAATAAGAATCAGGGTATTTTGGCTGTTTATATTACCCTGGTAGCCAAAGGGTACTTCGACGAGATAGTGCACAAGTTTCCACAAAGGGCCACACATTCCTATCATTGATCGGGACTTTGGCTGCATAGAAAAGGCCAAAAAAGGTCTTAAGCCTGAAGTACCTATGGATTTGGTGCTATAATAGCAGTGCGCGTTTGAAAAATCCATTTGTAATAAAATGCACTACTAGATTTTTCAACTGGATGGAAATTGCAAAAACCACCCTAGTAGCCTCCTCCCTGGGCATCTCTCAAGCTGTTATGCTGAAAATATCTAAGGACAACTTAGAGCAAATTGAAGTTAAAACGTCGTACTCGGAGGTCGCACCATGGCGCAAAGTGAGTGTGTTTAAACCAAAGGTTACACCACAATATTTTGAAAATTTAAACATTGAACTGGTAGAACAGGCACCCGTAAATGGAACAAAGAAAAAATAAAGAAATTAGAAGTATGATCCCTTTCATTTCACCCGCCAATCAAAAATTTTATCAAAAACTGGTAGAGAGTCAGGAGGCCCTACAAAATGAATAAAAATAAGTTACTTATAGGTTTATAATAAAATGTTTTGTATTAGCATTATTAAAATTGTATTTAACAAACTATTTTGTATAGTAAAGACGTTAGAAAAACAATACATGTTCATCTTTTCTTTAAAATACGGTTTTTATCAACCATTATAAATGTGCAACTTTATGGGCACATACTACGTTTTGATAATTAATGGCGAATAACAAATTTATTACGAATGTTTCCATTAAAGTATGTGTTTTATTACTTGCCTATATCTAAAATGATATCAGAAATAGCCACAAATATTTTGTATTTCTTAGTAAGCTAAAATCAAATATATTAATTCGCCTCCTGTAAAATTTATACAATTGCACATACCACCTTTTGCATATGGCACGCCTTCAATTAGAAAACAGCACGGTCACCACTTTTGTAAAGCGGTGTAACCATTGCTGTCTTCCAAAACCAGGAAAAACCCCAGTCCCCATAGACAGACCAAAGACAATGCTCAAGGGAAGCGCCAATGTTGGAGAGCAATTAATTAGAAAAATTGAAGGGATTCCATCGTAACCAGCCCCTTGCCCGTGTCCAAATCTACCAGTCTTTTAAAAAACGCTATCAGTATCAATAGGTACACCAGATACATGCATATTAGTAAGCGGGATCGCCTCAGTGTCAATACCGGAGCTTTCCCTGATCGCGAGTAGACTGACTGAAAAAAACTGGCAAACAAGTCGGCAATATCACTAGGATCAGCTGATACTATACCTTCATAGTTCATTCTTCCGGGATAACCAGAAACGCATCTTTTTGACCTTAAGTATCCCCAGAAGGATCTGACGCTGGTCAAAATTCTGCATTGTGAAGACTGGAGGAATTCATTATAGTCCCTTTTAATTGATAGCTTCGATTGCATTCTTAACTGTTTGTAACGACCTTCAAGCGTTACACTAGCGCCTCTACCAAGCTTGGCAAATACCCTGTTCTTGTTCTTAATCAGGCAGATCGTTTCCGAGAAGAGAAGTACGATGGAAAATTTAGAGGGCTGTACAACTTCCTGGAACAAACAACCTATCGCTGTATGAAGTATAAATATAAAAATTCGACTACCCTGTCTACATCCAGGGTTGATCGCAATATAGACCAATCCACCTGTTCAAAATAATTATTTAAGTTTTCGTAGTCGGCCTTGTGAAAATTAAGGTTAAATGATTCTTCCCCATCCACAGTGATCAATGATTGATCAAATGGCAGTACAATCACTAATGGAGGATGATGAATATCTACTTGGGTAAGAGACGCGTCACATAATTTAACCTTACAACGCTTCATCGGTAAAAACTAGGTCCAGAGTTGCATTATTGCATTTACAATATGATTTACCTGTATGAAGTCATGGAAAGAAACACAAAAATATGTATAAGATTCTTAAGATTGAAGACTGACTATACCCTTGACACAAATATGAATATTTTAAATATTACTTACAAAACCTTATACCAACCAGTAGGTCCCTCCAGAAGTTTTCTATGACTGACAGGAATAGGTGATCCTTTCCTTCCTTGTCCTTTTCCCTTTTTTCCTTTTCTAAAATTTTTGCCAGATCCAGATCCAATGTTCATATCGATGTCTTCTTCTTCAAGATGTTCTCGGATGGCATTTGACCAATCTTTGTTTTTGTATTTGTTGTTACCATGGCGGCCACCGCCTGGCTTAAATGTAACTCGTCGGTCTCCACCACGTATATCCGCATTACCAGAATGATAACCTCCATCATTTCCACGAAAATCATGTTCTAAAAATATTCATATTTTTATAACATAATTCTTAACATAAAGGAATATGGTAAACATTTTTTGCTATTTTTACATCACCAAAAAAGTTGTGATACTCATACATTAAGTATTATTTAATAAGAATTGACGAAACTTGAAAAAATAGCTCAATTTTTTAAATAAAAATTTAATTGGGAACTTTTTATCTTAATAACATTCAAAAATATCTGAAAACAAATAGTTTTTGTCTCCAATTTTCTTCTTTCTAAATAAAACAAGATGAGCCATTTATTTATAAGAATCTTATTGCTACCCTTAAAGAGTATTAAACCAAGTCATTTTGTCTTCTAAGATTTAATATTAAATAGTTTATAAAAATATAATATAAAAAAAAATAAATAACTTTAAATAATTTAATATTTGTTAAATAGACTAATAAAACTGCATGTGGAATAAAAATTGGGGTATTTTTCAGTTTTGTTGGAAATAAACGTTTTCAAGTTTCTCTGGATACCTGAGCACTTAATCTATAAAGCTGGTTTAGTAGATTGAACTAGTGATGTAAGAATACGTATCCAAATTTTCGTTGAATCCGAATATTAAACGGATCCGTATATTCCGGAATCAGTCCGTAAATTCGAATACGTATTCGGTATCGAAACGGGAGCGGATGAACTCTTCCAACTGCCGGTTGATCGGCATCGACGCGGGCTCGAATATGCGATCGGATCCGTAATCGTTACCAGCTGTCTTATAAAGATTTTTCCATTTGTCCCTGGATGGCGCTGCCCTTAATTAAAGCACTTTGGGCATACGTAAAAAACTTATTTTTTTAAATAAATACTTATTTTTTAATGCGAAAAAATAAGCGCTAATAATTTCGTCACTCCCTCACGGAAACGTAAATGTTGCGCGAACTTTCTTTTATATGCTAGATAATAAAACAAAAAAAAATAGAATCAACTTTATCCGCTTACTTTTAGTAAGACTTGACCTTCAAGCAAAAACAGTATTGTTTACCTTCAAGTTTAACGTAACCCATTTTAAAAAATTAATAACTTATAAATTAAAAATGCAGGGAAGGAAAAAAAGGGTTTCCTCAGAAAGTTATATTTTTTACATTTGACTTGCAGAGCTGTTGTTTTATATTATTTATTCCTATGTTGAAACGAATATTTGTTTCTATGTTGCCTTTGTATAACTATTAATAAAATAATAAAATTAAGTATACTGTTATATATTTTTAACCGTAACCTATTATTTACCTCATCGCCGTTTAGTTTATTTTATATTTTTTTTAACAGAACAAACATTTTGATAGGCATAGCGAAAATAGAGAAATTTTTGTAACATAAAGCGGAATTTGAAGCAGCTGCCAAAGCCCTGTTGATTACTTGCAACTGTTTTTGAATTGTATCCTTTCCTCTATTCCTATTCGCCCGCCGCATCCACGTCCGGTATCAGCTGTGCGCGACTCCCTCTATATTTACGGTTGCCTATGTTATAAGGACTTCTTATGGATACGTATTCACATATTGAATCGAATCTCTCTTGATTCGAATACGTATAATCCGAATATAAAAAGGATACGGAAATTTACATCACTAGATTGAACATAGGAGGTAAAAAGTTTTCTGTTTGTGTGCAATTTTTACCCTAATGCACTAATCACATCATTTAGTAAAAATAATATTTGAATGTGTTATGAAGTGGTTTATTAAGATTTGTAGTTTCAATAACACTAAAATCTTGGACTTTAATGTCTTTATTTGTTAATTGATACACAACGTTTCGGTAAGTGATATATCACCAACGGTTTTCAAGTGATAACTAAAAACTATTTTTAAAAGCTACAACTTATATAATATCCGCTGATCCCCGAAACCTGAACGATTTTTCACGGTTCAACAACGGCCGCCAGATATTCATGTCGATACTAGGCTCGCTAAAAACATTTCGGTTTAGAATTATTATAGCTTCTTTAAATTTAACTTTTTTCCAGTGAATTTCTTTTTGAATAATTTTTGCTTCTAACCATTGTAAGCGGTGTTGTATTTACCATACATGTTCGGCAACCCCCGACTTCGACATTTCACCTCGTTCCGCATATTTTTTGTGTTCTTTAACTCTAATGTTGTTTCCCAATAAATGTCTCACCACATTCACAAAAAATTTGGTAGATACAGTCATTATTAGAAACATTGTCTTTCGGTCCCATCTCAGTAAGAATACTTCTTAGAATGGTGTGGGATTTAAAGGTCTTTTAGTATTATTATTACCTTCTTCATAGTACCAGCTGCAGGGTGGTGTGTTCTACTAGTGTGTTATCTTTTTTGAGCTTAGCTTAAACTATGTTTATGACACCCACCGCTGTGTTCATGCAACAAGAGTTGCTGACTATCGGCAACTCTTGTTGCTAGCATATGGAATGGGATCCGAAGATAAGACGAACACAAGGCTTAACTCAAGGTGTTAGCATACCGAGCTGATGAGTGAATGACATCCTGTGCCTTAAACAGGTGTCTCCAACGGTGCCTCTGAGACACAGGGCGACCTCTCAGAGTATCTAGCCTTACTGCAGTAATGGGGGGCTCTGCCATGGTGGACTATTTCTTCCCTGCTCCAAACAGAAAGCGAACAGAACCGCTTTCATGGGAAAAAAGTGACAAAGGTGCGCTGACCAAAACCAAGGTCACAAGCAGACAAAGGTGTGCCGACCAAAATGGGTGAATCCATTTCGAAAGGTGCCCCTGAAACCCAAGCCATGTGCCCTACACTGGAGTAAACTCTGATTCTGTCTAATAACCCAATGCATTTTTGCAGCAACAAATAATTTTTATGCTTAATAGAATATCTCCAAAATATAACTGGGGTGATCTTACTTAAGAGGTGTCTTTTTATTCCCTTTCATTCTTTTGAGAGCCGAGAATCTATTGGATTTCATGTTTGAATCACCTTTATCAAAAGCCTAGATCTTAAAAATAGGGGAAATGTCGGAAATGATTATGAACTTAGATAAGCAAAAGTCTGGCCCAAATATTGAAAAATTTAAAAACTGGAAAAATTGCTTTACTTTATTCCTATCAAATCAAATTAAATCAGTCACTACTAACAATGTGGGACAACACACTTAAATTTAAAATAAAGGCATTAAAGGTATTTTCATAATGACAAGTTTAAGGTCCAACTGAAAAATAAAATATCAATAGAACTGGATCAGAAACCCTTGCAAACTTATTCGTGTTATTAATATTAAATTAATGGCTGCAAATAATGAACTAATTGCTTACAAATATATATTAACCTAGGATTTATTATCAAATAGAAAGTATGGCGCAACTTACTAGATTGGTTTCTTCTATAAGATTCTAAAAAACAGGCTTGGGCATATTGAGGTATCAACAAAAACTTTTTAATGTATACGAACTACAATAAAAGTACTTAAGATTATTTTTTCCAAAAGCGTAAAATATTCGATAAATTTTATGGAAATTGATTCACTATTACTAACACTTCACGCCTTACAACGACCAGACGAAAGCAGTTCACAAAATGGCGATGTGACAGATTTGACCACGATTTGACTCGTGGATTTGACTTGCGTCAGATGACGTCAAAAATTACTTGAACGATGTTGCCAGAGTGATACAGTAGAATAGTACAAAAACTTTGGAAATGCAATGAGCTATTTAAATATTGTTTTTTTTTTGCTTTAAAAAATAAAAACAAACTTGGTTACTCTAGTAATAGTATATTAAAGTATAAGTGGATATTAAGGTTTTAAAAACATGCGTGATTTTCGAGAGAAAGGGCGTAGGGAATTTTGAAATAGAGCAACCGGGTTGCAAAAAGTTCCCTTTAGAATGTAAACAGAACCTTTTGGGTTATTTAATGGTTTTAGTAGGCAACCTGTCAAAATTGATATTTCGTTAACCATTCAAAGTACTAATCACGCTTTCTGCAACCGGGTACAAAAAATGTTTTAAATTTAAAGACCTTATCCACAAATACTTTACGCATTTATTACATAATACATTTCGATTATCTAATAATTAGTAAATACAGAAAAAACATTAAAATTCAACAGTCTATAATTAGGACCGGTTCTAATTTTTCCCTATGGGTAACGTCTTTATGCCAAAATTTCCTACATAAATTTACAATTGGTACCACCAGAAATCATGATTTTCGTAGGTACAAATTTGCATGGGTATGGTTTCACCAGCGTCTTTGAAAAAACCCCAGCAATCAGCTGAGGGGTGATAACTCATGCGTCACGGGTGAAACCCCTTAGTGGGGATCGGTCTAATCACTTTTTATGCTGCCAGAAAATGTATGCAGGGTGTGACTCTTAAAACTCAAAGCTTTTTCACCCGGGGTGATAACCTCGGGTTAAAACTCCTAGATGGGAATCGGCCTATAGGAAAGTTGTATATCGATCATTGCTATAGGTTATGAAATTCAATAATTCGAACCTATATCGAAGCAAAAAGCAGTTATTTGGGGACAAATCGTCGTAAATGGCAACACCGATGATAAGCAAAGAAAAAGCTCTATCAAACTGAATTTGAAAGAAACTTGAAATTTGCAATAAGTATTTCTTTTAATTAGGATTTTTACATCATAATGGCATTTATAGCCTAGTTTCATATTTAAAGTACAGATGTCGCGCAAAGTTGTATTACAGATTTTATTTTTTGAATTCAGCACTAGTTTGGCTGATAACTAACAGATGGTACCAAGGGTCTGTTTTATTAAGAAAAAGTGTAAATCCCCACTAGGGTTGCCAACCCTCCCGATTTAGGCGGGAACCTCCCTTTTTGATGCAACCCCGCCTCCCGCTATAGGTCAATAAAACTCCCTTTTTTTTGGATAAATAATAATTTTTTAATATTGTAGTTAGTATGCATATTCCATTACTTTTTAGTACTGGTTGCGCCATCTTTTGTATATTTATGGTGGAGTACATGCATAGTTTTGTTTGTGATGACAATACAAGAGTTCTGTAGTTAAGCTGTTTAATACTAGATGACGATTACCGTTTGGGGAATCCCAATGTATTTGACAGCCAAGAAAAAATTACACGCGTGTTAATTGTTTTTTTTTTTAAAAGTAAACAAAAACTCAGTAAAAATTTAAAAATAAAGAAAAAAATAGTTTTTAATTGGTGAAATGGACTCAGACATGACAAGTCATCTAAATAGACGGGGTCGGCCGGAAAATTTATAGCAAGAGAATAAAAGATTGAAGAAAAGGATGTGACTTCCCGCAACCTGATCATTTAAATCAATACACTGTGAAACCAAATAAAAAAAGAAAAAAATGGGATGCAAAATTTAATAAATTATGAATTAAAGTACACCGGTTATATATTTTTAATTGGTATTATGCTCAATTATAATTATGTCCATTATAATAATATTACTTTAAAATATTATTAGGTTTAAAACCACCGATAAAAAAATAAATTTAAGGCTCTAAGCTATGAATTTAAAAAAAAAACAGTCAAAGTAACCAAGATTTTCTAAAAATATCCAGTAATTTCAATTTTTGCTATGGACGAGGATTTGCTGTTTGAAGAATACTTCATCTCAAAAACTTTTTTTTGAATTCCAATCTAGAAGAAAATGATATAGATAAGCAGTGGGTCCTTTTTTTAAGAGCAATAAACTAAAAATTTTTTTAAAAATTGTCAATTTTTTTTTTTCTTTGCCCACTCAAATGCTATGAGTGAAAAATTTTAGTTTAATGACTGCAGCATGGAGAAAGGATAGAAGGCTTAACATAAAAACATTAGAAGCAGAGTTAATGGTAAAATAGAATTATAGTTTCTCTTGCTCCGAATTGCAAAAATTTTAAAAAAGATGGGAAAATATTTGCTTGAAAAAATTAAAACACAGGAAAAATATTTTTAAACACAATTTTATATACTTATGTTTTATTTTATTTTATTTTTTTATAGTATTTAGGTCCTAGTTTATAAGTAAATATAGTTTTATGGTTGTTTTTGTAAGGTTCGTTGTTTTTTTATATATATATATATATATATATATATATATATATATATATATATATATATATATATATATATATATATATATATATATATATATATATATATATATATATATATATATATATATATATATATATATATATATATATATATATTTTATTATATATATATATATATATATATATATATATATATATATATATATATATATATATATATATATATATATATATATATATATATATATATATATATATATATATATATATATATATATATATATATATATATATATATATATATATATATATATATATATATATATATATATAGTAAAATAAATAACATTTGTGACTTTAGTTAATAATATGATTTATTATTTTATTTCATAAAAAAATGCGACCATAGGCTTTTATCTATATACATATATATTTTTTAATAACTTCTTAAAAAATTGGTATGACCAAAAAGGTATCAAATGCTTAATATTATATTAAAGATAAAATAAAGTAAATAGCTAATTAACGACTTTAACCTCCCCTTTTAAAAAACAAATAGGCAACCCCTAATCCCCCCGTGCCTAAAATTTAGAGGTATCTAAATACAATAATTATTAATCTATTAAGAATTTAAAAATATTTATTTGCGACTTTATAGCAATTGCAACAAATCACGTAAAAAAAATTGTGCTTCTTCCCCAAACGTGAAATCTACAATAAACCTCTCAATTCCACGGGTGTTTAAATTCAAGCATTTACCTGGTAGCTCAGCATGCGAACAAGTGTGCGACAAAAAAAAGAAACCGTTTCCTTTCTCCCCTTTTATCCCTTTTTTGATTAGTCGGCGAAGAAAAATGTACGCCGCCCACCAATCCCCCACGCAGGCGGGTACATACCCCCAATGCCGACCAATCAGACATGTGAAGCGAGAGAGAAAAAAATTTTACTGCTATTCTTTTTTCCCCCCGCACACTTTTCCCCACCCAAAAGCAAAAAAACCCCAAAGGGGAAGTTGTTAAAACCCAAGGGGTTATAAATTTTTTTTTCCCCTTCAAGGTTTTTTTAAATTTTTGAAAAAATTTTTTTTAATTTTTTGGAGAACCCGCCCCAAAAAAAAATAAAAAATGAAAAAAAAAAAAAAAACATTTAAAATTTTTTTAAAAAAGGGGAAATTTTTACGACTGATTTAATATCAAATTGTGCATCGGAATGTTGCTTATTGTTTTTTTTAAATTTAAAACCTTTAAATTACAAACCTTTTAATTTTTTTCAATTTTTATGTCGTTTATTTAGTAAATTTTATTTTTTAAAAAAATTCCTAAAAAAACTAACAAAGTTATGAACAAACCAAATCCAATTTAAAAAAAATAACATTTTATTTTATAAAATTTCTAGAATGTATAAACAGTTGGGTATATTTTTTTTTCCATCTGGGTTATTTTAAAAGGAAAGTTAAAGAAAACAAAAAAAAGGGTAATTTTCATTTAGGTTTTTTTTAAAAAGAACAC
>JAHBCN010014671.1:0-22269 GCA_019359885.1 Listronotus oregonensis
CCGAGAAAGAAATATCCCCCATCCGTAGTAACCAGTGAATTGATTGTTGGGTTGATTGCTATCATTTTTAAATTGATTTTTAATTTTATTTATGTGAAATAATAATGAATAATTTTAAAAAAATTTTATAATTATATTCCAAAATATTTTTACCAAAATTACAGTTAATTTTTTTTATTTTAGAAGTGAAAAAGATTCAACTATAGCTATACTGTAAAGGTTTTCATTTATGTTTGACATCCACTTTCAATGAAACTAAAAGGGAAAAAAAAAATTTTTATGTAGAAGAATTTTTTTTATTATTTTTGGATAACGAAAGGAACAAATAAACATCTAAAGTTAGGAAAAAATGAAAATTTTTCCCCTTTTTTTTAAAAGGAACACTTGTATGTTTTATTTAAAATAAAAGGTTTTTTTTTTAAAATTTTTTTTCCTTCTTTTTTAAAAAATTTTCCCAAAAAAAAAATTGACAGTAAAAATCAGCATTCCTTGGAAAAAAACAAACGATTTGATTTGTTGACAGCACCTTACACGTATTGATATAATATTATATAATTTTTTTTAAAATTTTAAGATAAAAAAACCTGTTAAAGACATCCCTTTCCCCAAATTACGGGGCCCCCGGGCAAAGGGTTTGCCCCACCTTACCAGTAACACAGTATCTCAAGAGAAATATTTTTTTTGGGATAGGAAAAGGCACTCTTGTGGCCGTCCCCTAGTCCCGATTTAAATTCTCTGGTTTTTTTGGGGGGGTTACTTAAAGATATTTTTTTTTGAAAGACCATAAATTATAAACGTACTAAGACAAAAAACTGGAAATGAAAATATATTTCTTAATAGGAACCGGTTCAATTTTGTTTTCAACGCGATAAACAGTTAAGTTAAGGAAAAATATTTTCAAGTGCAGAAAAAATGGTGAAAAGTATGAAATTTTTTTTTTTTTTTTTTTTAGTTTATAATAAATTATTTGTTTTCCAAGGCAATGCCGATTTTTAGTATAAATCAAATTTTTAATTAAAAGCTTGAATGTTTTCTAAACGGCTAAACGACAGCAAACTGTATATTTTTAAAATAAGGATGAATATACAGGGTGTTCCATTTAAAAAAAAAAATTCCTTGTTCATTTTTCTTAATTTTTTGATGATAATTTGTTTCTGTCGTTATGCTTAAAAGATAATAGATGAAAAACTATAAAACTTTTATAAAAGAAGTTTTTTTATATCCTTTTTGGTTATCGTTATAAGTGGGTGTCAAAATATAAATCCTGTACCTTTACTTTAAGTTAATTGACTGTGTTTTATAGTATGGCCGCATAGTTTGATTCCAATAATATTTTTTCTTGTGAACAGACATAATTAGGATAAAAAAACAAATATGAAATGCCCTACCT
Organism: Listronotus oregonensis; assembly: GCA_019359885.1. Classification (NCBI taxonomy): domain Eukaryota; kingdom Metazoa; phylum Arthropoda; class Insecta; order Coleoptera; family Curculionidae; genus Listronotus; species Listronotus oregonensis. The sequence continues at coordinate 1,391 of JAHBCN010014671.1, forward strand.
TATTACTAGGTGCATCACCGGAAATGTTTCGGTCTTGGATTATTTAGATTAAGATTCAAACTAACTGTGACTTTAAAAGTTTTGTCCAATTTGTTTCCCTTTAACCTTTTATATTAGCAGTAAACATTTGTGTTTATAATTTATAAAAAAAAAGTATATTTTATACGAGAAAATAAAACAAAAATAATGTTCTATAATAGACAAACACACAAGTCCTATGTTTAATATATTTGTGCACACATGTGTGAATGATTAGTTAATAATACAATTTCTTTTTTAACCCTTAATTTCTAAGGCAAAAACTCAAATATTTTATTGTACGAAATCCTAAATATCTTGTCAAAGGACTGTGACACTTTGAATTTTAAAAAAGAGACGGAAACGCATTTTCCTGCCTAGGCAGGCATATGCATTGTCGTCCCGATGAAATGTGAAATGTGTCACTTTCAAGATTTTAAAAAGTGTGTAATGGCAACTTTACATATATGGTTGAAAATAAAAATATTATTTATCCACTGTGTAATCCACTGCAAATCTTATTTCATTGTCTTTTCCGAGGTAAACTCGTAGAAACACTTTTTTTTTAAAAGGGGGACCTTCCCCGGTTTTTTTTTCGAGCGCAGGGGGGAAAAAAAAGGGGGTTTGGGGAACATCTTGCTTTTGCTCGCTTACTTAGTCTAGGCTTGCCCTTTGTTTGAACTTCAAAACATTAGTTACTTGTCTAAGATAAACGTTAATTTTTATTTAAAGGTATTCATTTTTGTTATTTTAAGTGAAATTAAATCAGGCATTAATGCCAGATTCAAGTTAATTTCTAATGAAAAAATTACTTGAAAAATAAGAAACTTTCCCCCTTTTGAAAATTATATATGCAGCTTAATTTGATTTTTTTTTTCATAACTCTGCAAAATTATTGTTGTGTAACAATTATTTTTGCCAATAGTGTCAGTATTATATAGTAGGTATTTAGCTATGTAAATATTATTTCGAATTAAAAAACTGTTGATGCTATTAAATAAATAAATTTAAGTATCTTACTTTTTATTAGCCAGTTAATAATAACTTAAAACTAAAAACTCTGCAAACAATTATTGTGTTAATTTAAAAAGCCAAGATATAGAAATTTCATAGGTTTGCTTACTACATTAGTATGTTTATATTTACTGACTTTAAAATACCCATTTTTTAACATGCCTTACTACCATTTTTCGGAAATAAATTTAAATGTGGACTGTCAATAAAAAATGGTTTACACAAATCAAATTTAAATTTACAACTTTACAGGAAATATGGGATTTCAATAAATTAATCCTATTAGAAAATACCCAACATTATTATTCATTGTTTGCCACATTAGAAAAAATACTTGTTCTAGTGATCTTCTAATTTATGGATTTCACTAATCACAAAACTGAAAATATAAAAATCGTTTGTTTCTTTGGCTCAAAAAATTTTTAAGGGTAATTGTTATCTGAATTTTCCTAACCTTTTTTGCAAATTGACTACACTTTTTTTGATTTAATTTGTGGCGTGTGAGTAAAAGTTTAAGAATCTTCCTAACTTAACTGGTTTCGTAAACCAAAATGTAATGTTGCCATAACTATTAAAAGTAATGCTCAAATCTAAGAAATGTATTATTTTGGTAATATCGGTTTCATCTGTAAACTGCCATTTTTATTAAAAGCATTGAATTTATTTAAAATAAAAATTTTTTTATTTATTTAAAAAAAAAAATTATAAAAATTATTATATAATTATTTAATAATAAATTTAATATATTTTTTAATTATAATAATAAAATTTTAATTGGAAAACCCTTCAAGTTAATAAAATTCTTTTTAAATTGGTGTAAGGAAGTGAACTTTTTTTAATAAACTTTTTGGGAAATTTAATTTTTTTTTATTTATTTTTTTTTAAATTAATCTACATTAAAGGTTTTTGTAAAATAAATTTAAAATAAATCTCGTTTTTCTTAATTTTAAAAATTATTGAAACCCTTCTTTATTTGTTTTCAATTTGGCCATTAATTTTAAAAAAATTAAATTTTAAATTTTTAACGGGCCCAAATTTTTTCTGAATTTGGAAAATCCTTAATTTCCTTAATTAACCGCATTAAAAAAAAATAAAGTGGTTTATTTAAATTCCCATTTTTGGATTTTAAGGTAATTAAATTGAAGTATTTGGCCCTACCCCCCAAAATTTTAGTAAATTGGATAAATCTAAAAATTTTCTAGTTAAGTTTAATAAAAATTATTTTTTTTATTATTGAACTCGATCAAGCAGTTTTCTTATGTATTTCGATACGCTGTATCTAAATTCGAACTCCGTTTGGCTGTACATCCTTCAAATTTTAAGTAAATTGCAAAAAACGCTGAAAATTGCTAAAAATTGCAGTTATAAAAACGATTTTTTTTTATTAGACTTGATCAAGTATGTTCCTTAGGTATTTTAATACTCTTAATTTCAGAAATATTAGAATCCTTAACTGTTAGCTTAAATCAAAGTTATTTTCAGTTTAATGGAAATATATATTCTGCTTTACAGGGCTTAGCTATGGGAAACCCCTTAAGTCCCCTGTTGGCGGAAATGTTTTTGAGTGAACTGGAAATGAAATTGATTAATCATCCATTATTCAACTTATGTAAATATTGGTTTAGATATGTAGATGATGTCTTAGTTTGTTTTACTGGCACATCCAGACAATTGGAATCTTTGTTAAATTACCTAAATAATTTACATCCAAATATTGAATTTACTTTAGAAGTGGAAAAAACAAAAGCATTAATTTTTTAGATTTGACTATTAACAGAAATAAAAACAAACATGAATTCTCATATACCACAAAGAGTCGTTTACCGATATGACTATACATTCTTCTTCTTTACACCCTAGCACTCACAAAAAAGCAGCTTACCATAGCATGATACACAGGCTAGTCAATGTCCCATTAAACAAAGAAAATTTTGATAAAGAATTAAATATCATAAAACAGATTGCAATTAATAATGGTTTTCATTCAAATTTCGTTGACAAAATACTTAAAAATAAACTTTCAAAAATAGCTCATGAACACATTTACCCAACTAGTACAAGAAACAAAAATAAAAAATTTAAGTGTATCACTTATTTTGGCAAACCTTCTGAAAAAGTATCAAAATATATCATATCCGATAACATAAACATCTCATACAGAACAGTAAATAATTTGGTAATTACATAAAGAACAATAAAGACAAGATAGATAAAAACCTAAAGTCGGGTATTTATAAGCCTTGTGGTTCTTGGATAAGTGTTATGTAGGTCAAACCGGAAGGTCGTTCAAGAAACGTATAATGGAACATAAAAAATCTTTTATAAACCAAAAGGAAGACTCTGCATACGCACAACATTTATTACAAGAAAATCACAACTTTGATGATGATTTTAATATTTTACATGTGTTAAATAAAGGTAAAACTATCTTGTTTTGAGAGCCTAGAAATAAACAGAATTAAAAATACATGAATTTCCCTTAATGGTCAATTAAAACAAACCCGTCCCCTTTATTAAATTTGTATAACAACACCCCGACAAATAGTTATGGTAATTAGTTGAAAACTTAGGTAGATTTAGGTTGCAGTCCGTTTCTTTACTTTATTTTTATTTTTGTATCAGTTCATACAGTACCCGAGGAAGCTATAGTATAGCGAAACATATGTCATATAGTATACCAATAAACAGTGGAAATATCACTTTAAGTGTTTTATTTTTTAAAAATAAGTATTTTAATACGTTGAATCTAAATCCAAAATCCGTTTGGCCCGTACCCCCTCCAAATTTTGAGTAGATTGCGAAAAACTACTAAATACTGCAAAAAATTACAGTTATGAAAAAAAAAACTTTTTCAACTTTATCAAGTATGTAAATTTAGAATATGTACAGACAGACGGACTTCGCATTTAGATTAAGCGTATCGAAATACGTAAGAAACATACCTAATCTTTCTTAAGAAAATTTTCTTCATTTTCATAACTGAAATTTTTCGCAAGTTTGAGCCATTTTTAGCAGTTTTTTGCAGTTTACTCAAAATTTAGAGAGAATACGGCCAAACGGACTGCAGATTTAAACTTAGCGAATCGAAATACTTAAGAAACACACTTAATCCTTTTTAATAAAATTTTCTTTATTCTCATAACTGCAATTTTAGAAATTTTTACCCATTTTTAGCAGTTTTTCTGAATCTACTCAAAATTTGGATGGTGTCCGGGCCAAACAAACTTCGATTTGGATTCAGCGTATTAAAATAATTAAAAATATACTTGATCTTGTTTTATTAAATTTTTATCATATTCATTACTGCAATTTTTGGCATTTTCAGCGTTTTTTGCAATTTACTTAAAATTTAAAGGGTATACAGCCAAATGTACTACAGAATTAGATTCAGAGTATCAAAATACATAAGAAACATACTTAAACGAGTTCAATAAAAAAATCGTTTTTATTGAACTGAACTGAAGTTTTTAAACATTTTTAGCAGTTTTTTGCAATTTACTTAAAATTTTCAGGTATGGTCCAAACGGACTTCGAATTTGGATTTAGCGCATCAAAATACATGAATGCATGGGTCTGGTCAAATGCACAGACCACTTTATTTTTTTTGTATGCCGGTGGTATAAATAAAACGGTCAAAAAAACAATAATCAACTAATTAATTATATTTTAATATAGCTTACCAATATTGTAGAACACCCATAGTCATATAGGGTCCTCCTATTAAAACTCCTAAAATTGACGAAATTTTGCCGAAAAATCGAAACTTCAGCACCACAGAAAGACCGACGCGCGTAAAAGCTAAATCTGCGTAAACAAAGCGCGGGGTTCCCACGATTGTAGAACCACCGTACTACTGCAGTACCATTCTCTAAAACAGGGATATATTAATAGAGAAAGTATCTTGACCGGGTAGAGGATGGGATGGGTAAGACAAAGAGGGATTGATGAATAAGGATGTAGTGATGTACTGCTTTTTTTGGTCTATAAGGATAATGACAATTCGCAAGGTAACCGCTTCATCAGAAAACATCCGTGTTTTGTTTTTTAGTCTTTGTTTACTTTTTACGGTGAATTATGACAATTTTAGATTGGTATGCAAATAAAGGCATTTGGTTGTATTGATTAATTGTAAATTTATCTATTTTTAAAAATTCATGGGGGTTTATTTTATCTTTATTTTAAATTTTACAATTTTAAGTCGCCTTTAAAAAAGTAAGAAAAAATTTTAATATCAAATTTCTCGAAAAATATTTCCTCTTTTTTTACCACATTCATACTGGTTATTGTCAATTGATTATGATTTAAGTTCTATTTGTTAAAACTAAAAAAACATACAGGGCCTTTAAATATTAAGATTAAATAATTTCGGATTTTGATAGGCGATAACTTGTTTAATTTAAATAAAACACACTGTATTTTAAATCACCAATGATTGCGAAAATGGATTCTCTTTTGAACTATATTAGGGCTTCCTATACCTAACTCTTTACATTCCTATGAAAAATGTCAATTTCGGATATGCAGAAAATTCTTTACTTACAATTAGTTCGATATTTACAGAGTAGGCTATAGAAGTTTGACAACCGCTATCGCTTGTATCCACTTGTCAGTTACTCAAAAATGTTTTCTGGCAAAATTTTGTTTGATAAATTGAAACTTTTTGCAGTTTTCCTTTTTCTGTTTTAATAATTCAGAATAAAAGTTTATCCTAGACAAGAACGGATCGATATGATATTTATTCTTGGTGAATGTATTCAAAACAGCTTGTTGGCATCCCGCGTCTACACTGAAAGGTTTCCTGACAAAAATCACCCAAAATAAGACTGCTTTTAAAAGATTATTAACCCAATTCAAAAACACTGGTAGTTTTGAGTACAGGAAAGTCCTTTTAAGAAAACCCGTTATTAAAAATGAAGATACTGAATTTGCCGTGATCTCTGCAGTTGTCAAAAATCCTCATATCGGACAAAACCAAATTGCTCAGAATAACAACATTAAGCGTAGTTCATATGCTTGCGAAATGCGATTTGCGAATTGCGAAACTTGTTCTGATTGGTCGATTTCAAATGTGTCAATTGTAGGAGCTCTCTATTCTTAAGTTTTTGCGATTCGCAATATTTTAAATCTAGGGGGCGGGAAAATTGACGGATTCTTATTGGTCGTCTTAAAATATGTTAGTTGTCCAAGAGGTTAATGTCACTTTTTTTGCGTTTCGTAATATTTGAAATGTGAGAGGCGGGAAAAGTGACTTTAATTTAAGATTTTGCGAATTTCGCAAAAATTGAAGACCACGAGCATGCGTATTGATATAGATACTCGTTTGATTTTGGCGTTGCTTAAAGATTAAGTTACTACGGTTGAATTCCTGGGGCAATGAAATATTATATATATATATATATATATATATATATATATATATATATATATATATATATATATATATATATATATATATATATATATATATATATATATATATATATATATATATATATATATATATATATATATATATATATATATATATATATATATATATATATATATATATATATATATAAAAGTTTATAGAGCTTGCAAGATGCGTAAAAGAAACGGAACGAGGAACGAAAAAGCGGGATCGTTGTGTGCTTTTAAAGTTCTAAAATAAAGAAAACTAGGGTGTTTTTTCGATAAAATCATAATCTTATAGGATTAAAGCGATCCTTTATTTCATGACAACCTGTCATTCTGTCATATGTTTTAATAGCACATATGCAGTTGTGATTTCAAGTAAAAATAAAAAAAAAAGTTTAAAGTTTCCAGCATATTCCTACTGATTCAGCCTCACCGTTAAGACAGTGCCAAAAAGCGTGCAAGAGAGAAAGATGAATCAAAATATAATCTTTCTCTCTCGCTCCAACCTGCTAATTCGTCGAGAAGGACTGGCTGACGAATCAGCACGACGAGTGGGATATATATCCTTCTCACCGACCAATGAGCACGTAGAAGCGAGAGGGAAAGGTTATACTGTAATTCTTCTGTCGCTCTCGCTTGCTGCCTAGTAGCAAGGCTTCCTCTATAAGTATATGCTCAAAGGTTAAAATAAGTTGTGATCTTTAATGTAATTTCTTATTTTTATTTTATGTTATTTGCCTGTATAAAGACTCTATGGGAATAAAGTATATTCTATTTTTTGTTATTGTTTGTTTTAATAAATCCACCTTATAAGATGCAATTAATTATGAAGGTCAGTAAATGCAATAGCCCTTCTTCACCAGTAAAAATTTTCAACTTGATCCTTATTATTCACTGACGACCAAAGCATTATAAATGTTTATTAAAACAATACACAGAGAAAAACCTAGCATAAGATATAATATTGTTAAAAAAAAATTAATTATAAATAACACAAAAAAGTTTTAAAGAAGGGAAATTAATTAAAACATCAATACAGAGCGTCAATACTTCCATCTTGCATCTTGCCAACAGTTCCAGCACTAAATCCCTAAAAAATTCGCAGTCGCAGCGCTATGAAATACCAAAAAAAACCGGCGGAAAAATTTTGCGAATTCGTAATTCGTAAATCGCATTTCGCAAGCTTATGAACTACGCTTTAGCCAGGCAAGTGTTTCTAGGGTAATGATAAGCATAATTACCATTCCTATAAGATTTAGCGTCATCTTCATCGTCAGAACTTTCCAAAAACGATTTTGACAAAAGAGTCCAATTTTGTATGTGGGTATTAGATATAGTGGCAGAAAGTGAACACTTTTTTGATCATGTACTGTTTAGTGATGAATGCACTTTTCACAATAATGGATCCTTCAACAGACACAATTTCCATTATTAATCCGATTCGAATCCACACCAGTTTAGAATAATAAATAACCAGCACAGATGGTCTGTTAATCTATGGGGTGGAGTAATGGGTCGCTCTGTAACTGGCCCTTATTTTTTTGACGAAAAGAAAATTAAGTGGAATAACATTTCTGGACTTTCTCGAAAATGAGTTCCCGCTTTTATTGGAAGATATTCCCTTGGAGATAAGAAAAATTATGTGGCTTTAAATGGATGGTGCTCCACTACATTTTATCGCGGGATTCGGCAATTTTTGAATGTTCATTTTCGAAATCGGTAGATAGAAAGAAATGGACCTACAGAGTAGCCTGCAAGATCCCCTGATTTGACCCCGCCAGCCTTTTTTTGCGGGGATACGTTAAGGATAATGTCTGCAAATCACCTCCGACAACACCAGAAAATATGAAACAACGTATTAGAGAAGTTTTTCGTAGTGTTAGCCCAGAAATGTTAGTGAACGGGGGTAAAACGAGAGAGTACGTTTGTGTTTACAGTCAGATGGTCATCATTATGAGCACTAATTGTAATTTTTTTTTGACTATTCATCATTCTGCAATTTTTCTATGTTTTTGTTTTAAATCTTCGTAAATTATGGAAGTTATTAATTGTGATATTGTTAATAAAATACTATTAGACTTGAATTCATACATTATTACGGATCTGCCGTTGTCGTGTGCTGTCGACTAGTAGGCTTTTTCCATAGCCTACTTTGTGAATATCGAACTAAGTAAAAAATCTTCTGCATTTCCGAAATTGCCATTTTTCATGGGAATGTAAAGAGTTATAGGAAAACCTAATATAGTTTAAAAAATAATATATTTTCGCATTTATTGGTGATATAAAATACAGTGTGTTCCCTTTAAATTAAACAAGTTATGGCCTGTCAAAATCTGAAATTATTTAATCTTAATATTTGAAGTCCCTGTATGTTTTTTTTTTCAATTTTGACAAATAGAACTTAAATGATAATCAATAGGCCTTTTCATCACAATTTTTTTGTGCGCATGCGTCAGTATCAGCCATTTTTTTCGTACTGTTTTTTGTAAACAAGCATGTTAAAGGACCTGTAAACACATAATTAAAATTAAAAAATACTAAAGAAAGTATAGTTATTGAAGAAAAGAAATACGAAAATAAAGAAAAAAGTGCCTTAATTAGCAAATAAGTTTTTTTAATCGATTATTATTATGATATCAGTACGAAAAGGAACGACGAAGCGGTGTTGTTATGGAGTATGTAAGAGTGATACACGCTATAAATCATTTAAATATAATTCATATTATTTTTTATAACAATATAACAATTGTATATATGTGGTAGGCCTAATTAGAATAAAATTATAGATACTTTTTGTATAGTATAGAAGTAATGATGCCTAACCTCTTAATCAGCTTACTTCTTTTTCCTTTTTAAAGACGTCCATGACATTTAAGCTACCTTTTTAATTGCGTACAATTATGGGCTTCAACTGAATTATAAATCAGTGAAGCACCATCAACGATTTTTTCCAGTAAACGATTTAATTGGGGAGATAATACTGCATTCCTAGCCATTGTCGATCAAAACAGTACGAAACTTTTGAATTGCCGCTATTTCAACATGGCGACTGCGCTTGCGCTTGTCACATGATGAAAAGGCCTATTGACAACAACCACTATGGATGTGGTAAAAAAAGAGAAATTTGACATTAAATTTATTCGTTAATTTTCACAAAAATCAAAATATTTCGAAAACTTCAAGGTTAAGATCTAAAAAATTTATATCAAACTTACCTTTATTTAGGTCGTAGAAGCCAAAATTAAAATAATATACAAAGTGTATCATTTAAAAAAACAGAAGTTTGATATGTTTCGCAATTTTGGGACACCTTGTATATTATAAAACCTATTTTAAAATGTACTTTTAATAAGATTTCATTCATCCCAAATAATAAACTTTTTTAAATTCTTTTAGTTTAGGCACACTATTTCGTGTCGTATACCGTGAATAACCCTTTTTAGTGTTATACAAGTAAAGGTGTGTAGAACAAAAAAATAAAAAATAAAAATTATACCGGATATATCACAAATTTTGCACACTTTTTTTCGCTTTTCTAATTTTTTTTATTTATAATTTTTTTTTGTTTTTGGTCTTTTAATTATGTTCGTTTTAAAAATTCTAGAAAAAAATTAACCATATTCAGTAAAAACGATGTTGCTACGCGTCTAAGAAGCAAAAAATCATTTTTTTAAAGAATGATATCGAAATATTAAAAAATATTTAATAGAATATTACTTTTAGTTTCGCAAAAAAATTTAAAGCTTCGCCCAAACGCCATTTCAAAAGAAAAAAAAATGTAATAAGTTTTGTACTCTCTCAAAATTCATTCAATCAAAAATAAAAAAAATTGATACACTCTGTATATCCGATTTTTGCATTTTCAAATTCTACGCCAAAAAGTAGTAGAATATGTATAAAAGCGTTTTTTTATCCTTAAACCCAACAATTTAAAAAAGTAAAAAAACACAAACCTTGATAGTTAGATAACAATAAAAATCTAAATTAGATTAATAATACTGCCTCTATGATCAAATGTAAATATCAACATCACAACATGCTATTATTACATTTTTAAATTTATTATTCTTTGTTGCTTTCTTTTCTTTATTTTTACTTATTCCTTGCTTTTACTTTCAATTCTTATCTATAAATGACTATATTATTTCACTTCTTATCCGCATAATACATATCAATACGTTTGAAATTACTTTACAAACAACTAGCGTTGTCATTTATTCAACTTTTTCTCTCTGTAATATACAGAGTGCGACTTTAAAAACTTAAATTGGCTATATTTTTCTTTAAACAAATAAAAACTTTTTGTTGGGGTTGTTTAAAAAATTAAGGGTGGAATTACAAAAATACTAAAAAAAGGAACCTCCTAATTTTCAAAAAATTAAAAAGTGCACAGAATTGTAACAAAAAATAATCAACCAAGTAATTGGTAAAGCAAATAAAAGGAACTACTGTAAAAGCATGTTTTATAATTTTAAGAAGTGTTCAAAATGAGAGCCATTTTGTTCCAAGCCGAAGTAAAGGCGATTTTCAAATTCTGTCTGGGAATGTTTCGGTACGCTCCAATTATCCCTGACGCAATTTTTTTCGAGGAAGCTGGCTGAGTTTTATTAACTAGAGATTTAATGTAACCCCAAAAAAATCTATTGGTGTGAGATCAAGTGACCTTGGTGGCTACTTAGTTAGACTCCTTCTACCAATCCATTATCTTAGGTATTATCTATTCAATCACTGCCTCGCAACAACAGCATAATGTGGGGGCCATCCTGTTAGAAGTGTAGAATATCTTCATTTAGATTTAAATTTCTTCCAAGTCCATCTGATTTACTACTTCGTAAAGAATAGTCGGTTTTAAAAAACTACCTATTATTCGGTCTTTCAATATTTAGCCCCAAACATTTAGTTTTTGGGGATGGTGAGTGTGCCCTTTTTTAAACAAATGTGGATTCTCCTCACTAGAGTAGGGGCAGTTCTGCTTATTAACATTTTCATTTTAAAAAAGAGACATTTATCTCAATGTTCTCTCTTGCTCAAATGTCAGTAAAGCTTTCTGATCCTTTGCTAAAAACATTAATCAGCTTAAATTCTTTTCCACCCCTAATTTCTGAAGATAAAATTGTTTCTACCTCCAAAGGAAAAGCCAAACTATTTGCCAAACAATTTACTGCCAATTCTACGCTTGATCCTCCTATTAATCTTCCTCTCCCAACAGCTGCCCCTCATAAAATGTCCGATATCATTTTTAAAGTCAAACAGATCAAGCGTATTCTTTCTTCTCCTAATACCAAAAAATCGTCTGGGCTGGATGGCATACATCGTCTTAAAAAAATGTGCTCCCGAGCTTGCACCCATCCTAACTCGCCTCTTTCGAATCTCTTACGACACGGGCATTTTTCCGGAGAGTTGGAAAGCTGCACGTGTGCAACCTGTCCCCAAAAAATCAAAATTCCCCTTTAACTATGGGCCCAAAATTTTTTCCTGTTGTTTTCAAAATGGAAAAGTTTATTTTTCCAAATCTTGTCTTTAAATCCAAAACTTTGATAGGCTGGATATGGGTTCCTTAAACAACTGTTTTTCCTCACCAACTGGAACAAATCCCTTTTTGACAATTCAAATTACGTTGGCTCTTCCACCTATACAAATTTTGTGGGGCCCGCATCGGGCTTTTTTTAACAAACTCTCCTCTTCAATCTCCCCTCTATTTTGCTGCCTTCCCTTTTCCCAGTTTCAATTTTAAAAATTCTGGTTTGAAAACAAACGCAGGTCAATCAGATATCTCTTTTACAAGACCTCAAACTTATCTTGGATTGGGCGCCAAAAATCTTGTTCAGTTTAATGCACGAAACACAGTCTGTTGCTTCCAAAAAGTCTCCAATGCTCATTGTTACATATGAGGGCCAAGTTCTGCAGAACAAAGAGTCGTTTACTTGTCGGCGTTACTTTTGAGAAAACCCAACTGGCACAAACACATTACATTCATAGCTCGGCAGCTTCAAAAAGCTTTTTTTTGGAAAAAAGACCCTTAACTGTATACTCTGTATGTTCCCAAACAGAACCCCCATGTCCATTCAAAGAAATCCGTTGTCTTATTAAGGGTACCACGCTTACAGAAAGGGCTCACCGTCGGTTTTAGGGGATCTTCACTCTTCTTTAGGTATTTTCACGGCTTCTGCTCAAAGGGGGTTGGCCAGTTAATTCCCTTTTCTGGCAGCTCCCAACAGAGCAACACGTAGTGCAACTTTTATGCATCCTTTTACAGTTCTGTTAGAGAGGCCCCAAACTTCCCGCTTTCTTCGTTTCTTCATCCCTAGAGTGTCAAGACTATGGAACCTGCTGCCCGCAGAAGTTTCCAACAAACAAATGGTTTTAATTGGTGACGATTCCCTTTAAATGTTTTTTTGTCATTAATTAAATTTTAAAAAATCACGGGTTGGTAGGGGCCGCTACCTTTCAGCTAAATCTTGACTGTAATATGACTGTAATGTTTAGGGGTCCTTTAAGGACAATTTTACAAATTTTCATGGTTCCTCAAGAACCTACTCAAAATAAAAGCTGTTATTGTTTTTTTTTAATCTGTCAAAAATAGCAGTTTTAAGGAATTTTAAAAAACTTGTTTATAATGCAGCTTTTAGTCAATGTACAAAGTCTAAGCCGCTGACGAAAAAGTTAATTTTTTTACAATTTTTGGCAAGAAACTAAAAAAAAAATTACTTCATTTATTACATATTAACGCATTTGTTAGTAAGACACGTACTTTCTAATAATATTTTTATAAAAATGATTGCCTTTGTTATTTAGTTTTTTTAGAAATATCAAAATTACAAAGGAAAAATCTAGGTGACGCAAAATTAAAATAAAACAAATATTGTATTGTTACAAATAGTAGACATGTGTAAAACAAGTGTTCTGAATACACATTATTTTAAAAAAATTTAATTAGGGGATCTGTCACTCTTCTATAGGTATTTTTACGGCTTCTGCTCAGAGGAGTTGGCCAGTCTAATTCCTTCTCTGGCAAGATGTCAAAGTCAAGTCAAAGTCAAAATATATATAAAATTTTTACTCCCTTTTTAATAACTTTATACAGATTTTATAACAAACATTAAAAAAGAAACCCTTACCAAAAAAATTTTTGGAATTTTATTTAACGAAAATCAATGAAGCTCAAACCCAAGATCGCCAAATTTTGATTATATGAAGAAAATAAAATTTTACATATGAAAACAAATATAAAATTTTTTAAAATTTTGAAATTATAGGAGATGGAAATTGTTTATTTAAGCAGTAAGTTTTTTTTTATATAAAACACAAGAAAAACATGCTGAAGTTCGAAGTAAGACCTCAAAATTTATTTTAAATGAATGGGAAAAACTTAAAAACTATTTTTGGGGATGGAATATATAAAAGAAAAAAAAAATTAATGCTCCAGGCCCCTATGGAACGGCTCTAGAATTTTTTCCCTTTTAAATTTCAAAAAAAATTTTAATTTTTTTACACTTGTTAAACCCCCCCCCCCCCCCCCCCCCCCCCCCCCCCCCCCCCCCCCCCCCCCCCCCCCCCCCCCCCCCCCCCCCCCCCCCAAAAAAAAAAAAAAAAAAAAAAAAAAAAAAAAAAAAAAAAAAAAAAAAAAAAAAAAAAAAAAAAAAAAAAAAAAAAAAAAAAAAAAAAAAAAAAAAAAAAAAAAAAAAAAAAAAAAAAAAAAAAAAAAAAAAAAAAAAAAAAAAGGCAACTTTGAGACAATTACCCAGTTTTTAAGCAAGAAAGCTATGGTTTTATCGGATTGTTTGAAGAAACATACATCAACTTTAATCTTCTTTTTCGCGGAAACCCTAATAACGGACATTAGATCTCATTCAGAAATATAATTTAGATAATGAAGAACAAAAAACATCTTGTTCGAATTAAAAATCGTTCAAGAAATCAATGGCCTTAAAATTCAAATGTAAAAATGCATCTAAAAACCAACGTAAAGAAGAATTTGGAGAACTCAAAATCTAAAAATAACATGTCTGATGGCCGTCACGGGCCTACAAAATTTAAACTTAAAATTGATTTTTAAGGCGTTTCCGAGGCCAAAAAAATCGGGGGAAAAAATATTTTTGGTCTTTATTTTCATGTGGCTTTGCAATAAGCTAATAAAAAAAAATCATGAAAAACGCCTATTATGATCTAAAATCGAAATGCATTTTTTTTTCGTTTTTTGTTATTAACAATTGCAATTTTTATTGGCAGATAAAATCCTTAAATTGCCTTTCTCAGATTTGCATTCCGCGTCGAATAAGCTCTTACTCATATTTTTTGAAGCCTTTTAACTATAATTCGCAGGACGCAGGAAACACACTTCTCGACTAGACTAGGATTTACTTTTTTCAGACAAATTTATTTTTTAATAAAAGCAATTTACCAAAAAAAGCTTATTATATCTTATTTATTTTTTGTGTGATATCCTGAAATGCATATCAAATAATTTTGCAACAAAATATCATGTCATATGATTATCAACATATTAAAATCACGTGGATTCAAATTACGAAAAATATTCAACGCGGAGGTGCTAAAAGCCCATAAATGATATTTTGCCGAAAAACTACCTAATGTAGTTGTTAACCTCGAACAATAGAGAAAGTAAAACAAAATCAAAACATGTGATTTCGAGTATTGGTCATAACCTCTGTTCTTTTGCAATGTCTTAAAATATGATCTATAAAAATGCAAAACGCTGAAAAGCTTTGAATTTAAAAATTCTATTTAAATTTGAAAGTAAAAGTAAGGGCACTAAAATGGTGTATCGATTACGTTTTATGACTAGGTAGGCATAAAACGGTTTAATGAATAAAAACGAGGGCATAAGTTACACATAAAACAATAAATATGCAAAATAAAACAAATAATGCTATATTTCCACAGTAAAAGTTTTTAAAAAATGTTTTTCGTTTGTTTGTGAAATCTCTAAGCGTAAGGTCATACCATAGTGTAAAGAATATACAATATATGAGTTGTGTCACTCGTAGCGGCTCTCAAAACGCACCCCTTTTATCCCGCCTGTCCAATATATTCGTACCAGTCTGTGGTGTGAAGCCGACTGATACGCAGTGCGCCAGAAATCGTTTTGCTGTAACCGTGTGCTTTGGTATATCGTGTCCCTAAAAATTTGTTCAATATATCTGGTAATAATATTTGTTCAGTGAATAATTGTGAAAGTAGAATAAAAGGCGATTTATCGTTTTTTAAATGCCCAAAGGACAATATTAATATAAATCATACAGATTAAACTATTTTATTGGTATTTGTATTAAAAATATATTAAACTTTCAAATGTCAAGCTTGGTAAAGTGCTTTGGGATTCACTACGTTCCACAACTTTGCTAATTACGCTAGAACAATGTCAGCACCATATTAGAGTTTGTGCTTTCAAATATGAGGATTTTTTAACCCTTTTAGAAGTCACATTTATTCATATGCGATTTCATCTGTAGGTTTACCCAGTGAGCTTGCTAGATTTACCCGGGGTAAATATCTATCCCGATTTGTAGTTCTAGGGATAATTATTGATAGGTAATAAAGACAAAAAATTTAATATTTATTTACAGTGACTTTGGTGAACATAAACAAATATTATCAACATTATGCTTATATTATCGTAATAATCATTCAAATAATGAAAAATCTACTCCGCATTCTCCGACAATCCCGATCATAGGAAACACTTGAATAAATTGGTAACACAAATATCCCCTGAAACTTTTTTGTCGGTTCACGATCGGTGGAGACGCCGCACGGTGTCTTTAAAGCCAAAACATTAAAAGTTTATATGCAAGTGACCTAACTCATATATTGTATATTCTTTAAACTATGGTCATACGATATATGTGCTCTATTCGTACAAATTGATTAAAATAGAATTATATAATGTAAGTAGATTTATTAGAATAAATCTTTGCGGATTATTTTTAACTCATACACATCACATCACGTTCCCTGCGTTTCGTTTTCCGTCACACTACGCGATGTAGCTCGCGTCGTGCCATTGAGCAATTTTTATTTTAGCGTATTTCGCCCCCATTCTATGCATTTACGGGAAAGTTTTCTAAAATCCTTTCTTAGCCTAATTATTAACTTCCATACTAACAACTTCAAAAATAACATTTTTTTTATTAAACTTTCATTCCGATTTTAACCCCCAAGGGATGTAATTTCAAAGATTTTTAATCGTAATCAATAGCCTACATACCAATTTTTATAATTCTTAGTCCCGTCCATCCTACCCATTTAGGGGGGAGTTTTCTAGAATCCTTTCTTAGCTGACGTCTTATATTTTTCCGGGTAATTAGTGGCCGAATTACCAACTTCCATATTTACAACTTTAAAATGACATTTTTTATACAAAGTTTCATCCCCTTCCAACCCCCCCCCCTCTCCCAAGGGATGTAATTCCAAAAATCAGATTATTTTTAATCGAAATCAATAGCCTACATACCATTTTTCAAAGTTCTAAATCCAGAAATGAAAAAGTTCGATTTAAACTTTCTCTTTAAGTTTTCATATGTATCCCTAACGTTTTTGAAAATATTTTATTGCCTATGTTCAACAGGGATAATATAGAATTCTAATGGTAAAAAGATTTTTTAAATCGGTCCAGTAGTTTCGAGGCGTATTAAATACAAACAAACAATAAAATATTTCCTCTTTGTAATATTATTATAGATAAAAATCGTATCAGGCTAAATTAGAGCCTTGAACGTACCAATTTTTTGAGACCGGCTATAAAATTTTATCCGGTCTATGCGGCCCGCCTGGTCCGCGAAGGCCTGCAAAGACTGCAAGTCTCAACAGGACCAAAAGACCTACTAGGCCAGAGCGGCCAGTCTGACTCAAGAGGACTGATAAGTCCAAATGGTTCGCTCGGTCCGAGAGGCCTGCCCGGTCCTCGAATCTTAGCTAGCACCTAACCTGATATACTCCTACCCAAGTATAGTATTTTTCAAGATATAAGAACATGACTAAAAGTCTCGACTGCTTCTGAGTGCAGTAAAAACCCTCAAAATTAGCATTTTATGGTACTATTAGGGTAGGTTGACCTAATTATCGCACCCGACCGTACAGGGTCGTATTTCTACATGACTGGAATAATATATAAGTGTTCATGATGTCCTATTTATATCTAAACGTATAGGGTAAAGTGCGGACCTGAACTATTCTCACCTCTGTTGGCATGGCCATAAAGGACCACTTTCGAGGATTTTTGTTGCAGTCGGAGATAATCGATATGTCTAGTCATTTTCTTATATCTTGAAAAATATTATATCTTTCTTCCTGTCGAAAAAGCCTGATGGATTCGAATAAAATACGATGTTTGATTAAAACTTAGGATAAACTATTGTGTTTTTGAAACAGCAATTCTGGATACTTACAGATTGACGAGAAAAATAATGGATTTACATGTTTTTTGTATAGTTTTTTATGTTATTATGATCAGAAATATGGAATGTAAAGCAAAATAAAGTATCGGCAGTTCCGACTTATTGTTTTGCTAAAGAGATTACTGATGAATTCATTATGTGTTTTATTAGAATTTATCAGTTAAGTTATGATAGAATTTCTATCTGGACATTTTTTGACCCAGATAAACCTATTATGATTCTTATTGAAACCTAACATTTTCTATTAGACTTTTTCCACAGGGTAGTCAGGATCACAATAATTAGACACGACTTATGTAAATCTTTATTTTTAAGGCTAAGATGTAGAAAAAAAAACAAATTATTTAGTAAATACAATGCAGTTCAATTTTATTCTTTTTCAAATATGGGTTTGGTTGCCAATCTTTTTTAATTTTAGCACCGTTTAGCCAGCCTCACCCTCCAGTCATATGTTGCAATGTCGCAACATAAACTTTTCCAGGCTTTGTCGATGGAAAATCTGGATGTCGAGCTTTGCAACTCCCAGAAATTCCGACTAATTCACAAACCTTAAAAAAACCTTAAAGAAAGTTAATCAAATTAGGGATCTTGGTGTCATATTGGACAGCAAGTGGTCTTTTCGGTTTCATTATTAAAAAGTTGTTTCTGACGCGAACAGGATGCTGGGATGTATTATTAGAAATTGTAGATGTTTTAGAGAAGCTAAACTCTTATTTGCCTCCGTTGTATGGAGTCCGCATTATAACATACACATTAACAGAATACAAGCAGTTCGAATAAATTTTTAAAGTATTGTCATTCAAGGCCAATTGCTTACCTGAAAATGCTGCACGCCCATAGGCGTGCGCAGGGTAAAGCTGGTGTGGGTGCCGAATAATAATAATAATATTAACGAAGTGAATAAAACTGGATACGATACATTTTATACATTTGAATCTAAGGATTGTAGTTTTTAAATCGAACCTCATCAAATAATAATTTTCATATTTTAAATAAAATAATCTTTTCCAGACTAGTGGGGGTGCCACGGCACCCGCGGCACCCACTGTGCGCACGCCTATGTGCACGCCAGTTTAAAATATTACCCCTTACCGAAAGACGACAAATGACTGATTTATGTTTTATATTTAAGCTTATTAATCATCAAATAGACTCCCCTTTTATCTTTATTAAATTTTAACGTACCTTTGAGAGAACTTAGAAATCACGAATTATTTAACATACCATTCCAAAGAACAAATTTAGGACGCAACACTCCATTAACTAGAATGCAAATCGCATGTAATAATTATTATATTTCAGCGTCCATTCCTCTGTATCACTTGACCACGTAGTACGCCCCTGTCGTGCTTATACTCACTAGTTGAAAGTTTTATCTAGTGCCCGTGTTCCCTCGGTTCCCGCTGTAACTCTCATTCCCCTTTTTTATGCTTGACGCGTAGACACCGGATCAAATTTCTTCGGAATTATCGATACGCGTGAATCAAACCGCTGATTACAGACTTTTTTCTTTGTTCTTTAGTGAATGGTGTGTGTGTGCATTTTAAGGTGTGTATTTTCTCCTTTTTGGATATACATAAATATATCAACATCAGGAAATGTAAGTACAAAAACTATATATGCCTTTCTTGTTGTTTTTTTTAGCCATTTTAAAAAATGAGTTCTGAATCAAGCGACTCAGGAGATGAAATTTCCAAAAAGGAGTTGCTGAAAAAGATTAAGAAACTGGAACGGAAAGTGCGCAAAAATAAACGTAGGCACAAACAACGCCCCAGGGTCAAACAATCGCAGAGCAAAGACAAACGACGTAGATCAAGACCCAGATGCAGATCGACATCTACCATAAGGTCTAGATCACGCAGCTTGAGTCCACATCCCTCAACCTCAAGACTGCAAAGAGATAATCGTGGCCCGAGAGGCCCGGGATCTCGACACAGCAGTGATCTCTGAAGATTCGGCGAGTCACATATTACAAAATGATCACAATCCGCGAGATGTGGCCTCCATTGAACCCCCCCTACATGGGCATAACATAGACTCTCCAGTATTACAAATTCACAACGATGAGGATATATCGGACGATCTTATTAAAACTGGGCAAGAATCCAGAAAAAAACCCCGATAAAAATGCTCTAATACACCCTGCGCTAACTTCTTTGATGGAGTCATGTACTATTTAATGGATTGGAGAAGGAGGAAAAATCACATTGCTAAACAAATATGTGTTCCTTCCAACTGCGAAGCCATGACCCCACCCGAAGTAAACCCAGAAATTAGAAATATTTTGTCTAATCCCAATTTAAATAGAGATAAAAATTTGCAAGCTCAACAAAACAATTATCTAAAGGCCTAGTAGGCTTTCTAAGGGAATGGAGATTATATTAATGGACAAAATGGATATTGCCAAAGGGAAAAAGAGAACCTTCTGGAATGTTTAAGTGACTTGGTCGTATTCTGACAGATTTACAATACAACATAACGGGCAGGGAAATCTAATAACCCCTATTGAGTAAATCTGTCAAAGAAACTGGGAAAAAAAACCAAACCCTAATTTTTTTGTTTGGCACAGAACTAACAGAAAAGGTAAAAAAAACAAAAAACCCTTTTAAAGGACAAGTAAAGACCTAAGATCAGTACCTTCAACATCCCAAAACAAATTTAATTATACGCCTACGCCATACAACAAAACGCCAAAAAAAAAAAAAAGGGGGCAACACTGGCTATAACGCTAATAATGTTTAAACAGAGCTCGCCCGCCCTATCGACGACGAGAGGCGATGGGAGCACAAAAGGGCCCTTCTCAAACCCGATCAACGACAATACAGGAAGAGGAAATAACAGTAAGTGATACAGTTTTTTTGGGGGCCTAAAATATTATAGGAAAATTTTATCATGGCTGAAAGGTTATACCATTCCTCTCAAAGAAATACCTTTTTCCCAAAAAAAAGCTCCCCTACAAAAATTCAATAAACAAGACCGCATTTTATAAACATTGCTATAGGGAAATTATTAGATATGGGGGGTATTAAAACA